>VXBX01007772.1:234763-305110 GCA_013400415.1 Scytalopus superciliaris | reverse complement strand
GGGGGGGGGGGGAAAAAGGTGTCTGTAAAATTGTTTGGAAGTTCATCCAAAGGAGTCTTTCAAAGGCTAGACTGGAAAGAAACACCATCCACTATAAAGAGAGATAGTTACAGAAGCACCATAGGCAATGCACTTTTGCTCTTACTCAATATACATGAAGAATATTGATAGTGGAATTCAATTATAAATGACAAAGAAAAGCACTAAAAATTAATCTGAATAAAATAAAGGCCACTGGCATTGTCAATGACCACAAAAAGTAAAAGAAAAAAAAAAAATCCTCACGCAACAAAACCCACCTCAGCATATTTGGGGAGAAAGTTGAAAAGCAGAATGATAAATCTGCTCTAATAGCTGTTTGGATGACATAGAAATCAGACAATAGAAGTCAGGTAGAAAAGAATCAGTTTAACAAATCCATTTACGAATGGATTTGCAAATATGAAAGCTGAAATTAGACCATTCTTCTCCACATCTTATAAGCAGTGAGACAGGACATCCATCAGGTTCAGAAAGGAGGTACAGAGTTTGTTTAATAAAACAGTTTGAAAATGAGAAGATTAGAAACAAAGCAATTAAATTCAAAAATTTTAAAAAGGGAAACAGCATGACTTTCCTCTAGAAGGAAATATGGTATATATGTTTTCCCACTTCTGGATAGTACAGTTCAGTAGTTTTGCTTGCAGCTTGTAACTGGAAAATTATTCTATCAGCCACTGACATAGACACTGAACAGAAGTGTTCAGATACAACTTATATTGATGTTGAATTGGGGAATAGAGGAGAACAGAGATTTTACCTGAAACCCCTTCTAAAGAAATTTTAGCTGCACCTCAGTCTCACTAGAATAGAGAAGTTAATCTGTATTTTGTGTCCTCAGCCTGAGTAAAAATAATGAAAGATCTATTATTAGATTTAGATAAAAGAAAATTCATCAACTAGCCCTGTCATTTGTTGATTTTTAATTCTTATTTGTACAAAGTTACTTTCATCAAATTTATTTTCAATCCTGAATTACTTATAAATAAAAATGCTGAATCACAAAACTGTGCTGAAAAATCTTTAAATTAATATGAAGCAGATTCACAATATACCATCTTAAAGGTATCACTTTTTAATCACTTTTTTAAATATGTTACTGTCTAAGGGTAGAATTTCTTCACATTTTAAAACTATCAAAGTACTTGCAATAAAATGATCAACCGAGCCTTAAGAGGAAAAAGCATAACTCCTAAGTTTCCACAAATCATTTCCTAGAATGTTGCTTAAGATCTTTAGACAGTATTTAACTTTGCTTCTGCAAATTCTGAAAGAAAAATCATGTCACTAATAACATTTTTGTTGTTAGTGTTATTTTTGTTGTTATTATTATTGTTGTTGTTGTTGCTGCTGGGTGGGGGGTGTTGTTTGTTTTTGTTTTTTTCCCTACTATCACCTTAAGAGTTCAGGAAGAAAAGATGATTTACCTATGAGTATTTTATTCTTTGACAAAAAAAAAAAAAAAAAAGGGAAAATTTTAAAAAAAACAAAAAAGCAANAAAAAAAAAGGGCAAATTCTCAACAGAACACAAGAGCAAACAAAAGCACAAATTCTCTGAAACTGCCTTTAATCTACAGCAGAGGGCTGTCTAAATGTAAATGAATCCACAAATCTTTGCAGATCTGTGGAAAACCTGATAATTCTAAAAAAGATCTAATAACTGAATTTCTTAGAAGGGCCAATACTGGAGCAAGTTTAAGGGGAAATAAAAAAGCATTATAAAATATATTCATATTTATAGTACGGCAGCATGTTGTCAATAAAACTGTAGGAAGTCCTAGAAAATACTCAGAGAAATACCTATGAGTAAAATGTCCATACCACACCGAGTTTCCAAGCATTCCAGCACAGAACGATGTGTATTTCCTTCCTCACTCTCCAACTTCCCTTCCACAGACAGGTATCAGACTGCTGCAGCAGCATGGTGCTTCAAAGAAGTGAAAACTAAATGAGAGTGAGCTGCCAAAGAGGATTTGGAGAATCAACAGCTGTAAAAAAGAAATACAACATAGATTTGACATACTTCAATTCACTCTGTGACACTGCCTGCTCCCAAACTATTGTAAGACTAATTTAGTGAAAGCCTTTATTGAAACTAATGTTCATGTTCTTCCAGTAGTTAAAAAATGACAGGAACCGAAGAAGACAACTTCATAATTTTTGCCACTTCTGAAAATAACCTTAAAACACTTTTTGCATAAATAATATGTAACTTCTATAGTTTGATGATGGTTAAAGGGGACTGTGGAGTGCAACCAGCTGATCCCAGTCTACCCTTTCACCAGGCATGAAGAGTGTGCATTAACCATGAGATTTAATCAACTTCAGACTATGGATTTTCAAATACTGGACATTTTCTCTATTCCAGATTCAGGAGAAATATTGAAATATTGAATTCACTCGCAAACTCATCTGAGCTGCTCTTAGTGTCTTTGACTAAGGGTAGCTTTCAGAGAAACAAAATATTCAGAGGAGCTCTTTCCATAAATTTAGCATCTCAGAGAGACAATGAATGTATGGAGTATTCCACTTGCCAAATTATTTTTTCATGGATGATATTGATATGCTAGATTGCAGATGGTAGAGCTGATAAACAGTCCACAAATCTCCACACTTTTACCACTCCATTTGGGAAGCTATTTATACCCAAGATGCAGTCACTTAGCCCAAACAACTGCAAAAAATAAACTCCTCAGCTGTCCAGAAGCTGCTCCCCTGCTGAGCCACAGAGGCTATATCATTCTTCAGAATTATCCTAGTCCTTTTCTCCTTGTTGAAATAACAGAATTCGTCCAAAGAACTATGAAAAATAATGCAATCACTCTCTGTATATCTGTTCTCTACCAAACTCAAACCTTCTGACAGTGTCAAGATAAGATTACAAAATTAATTCTATGCATTTTGTCATTAGCAAGTGTTTGTGACTTTCCCACTGTCCTCTAAATCTTCTCTCCTTATTTTTCATGCTGTTAATCACCTTGGTTTTGCTTCATGGCAGCAAAGTTCCCTTAGTTCTGACTCTATCAGCATAGAGCAAAGTCCAGTGTAGGAGGCTGACCTTGGTTATTTGCCCATTTTGTATAGACATCAGCTGATATGCCAGGACTTGATTCCAGCCTCACTTCTACCTGCTTTACAGCATGACAATAAAACTGGCTTCATTACTCTTATGATGTGCCAATAAGATGACAAAGAAAGTTCAAAACATATCATCCTATGCATGAGCCCAATTTATTCCTCTGGATTACTTGGAAATTTATTTTGTCATGAGCTCATACCCATATACACAGTGTATATGGATGTTTATTTTTCCCAGAACTGGAACCCTGCCTGTCTCTACTAAATGTCTTCCCCTTACACTTGTAGACTCAAGTTTTATCTGGTTGGAGTTTCTGGCAGCTAAAATAACCCCAAATGACCAAATGTTCAATCTTATTGTTAGTTCAGGCAGAGATTATAGTCACATTGTTCACATTGAGGTGGCTCATTTCTCACCAGCATTTTCAGTATAAACCCTGTCCTAAAAAATTATTCAAAGATGAAACATGATTGGCATATCAATTCCATATTGGAAGTATTTAATTAAAATGTTGAAAACAGTTTGATTGTTCTTAAACTGTATGAAGAAAAGCAAAAGGAAACTAAAACTAAATTTTCATTGTTGACTACAGATACAGCATAAAATACTTTTTCCTTTTGAAGTTGGCAGTCACTTCACTTATACTCTGTTCACTAGATTCACTCTAAGTCTATATAGGTGGAATGAGAGTTGCTAGGGAAAGAAAATTTGAAAATTAACAAGAGAACACATGAAGTATGGCAAAGTAAGGTGAAAGTTTAATTCATTCTCCTCCACTATAAGAGCTAGTGGTTTAAGATAAAAGTAATGGACTGATATCTCAGTCTTTTTTGAGTCTTATTTTTCCTGGGTGGTGAATCTCTTCTGTAACGTGAATCAGGTGTTTGCATTTCAGACCTACTGAGTGATACAGATTATATTTACACCTTCAGCATTTCAGGGTGAGTTGATTAGCATGCAACTGAGAGAAGTGACCTGGTAAACTGTGACCATCACAGCAGGACTTCTGATTCCAGGAGGCACACAATTTAAAACTGTTCAGTCAGAAGTCTTGGCAGACTCCCAGTTTCATTCAGGCAGGCTTACTGAGGAACTTTCTAGATCAATATAATCAAGGAGAATGGACACAGGAGGCTCCCTTCTTGTTCCAATCTGCAAGAAAACTACAGTTATAGATACTGGCGTTTCCTTTAAAACATGTTTCAAGATATATTTCTCAGTTGTTGATGAAAGATCAAGCTGATTAAGAAAGCAGCCCATTTATGTTTTTGATAGCAACCTTTGCCCAACCAGCATAGCAGGACTATTTTTCTATGGGAAGTAAAGCCCTATGGAGGAAACCAATTGACAGCGACTATATTCCCAGAGTAAGGCAAACACAGCTGTTTGTCCTTTGCACTTGCCGTATAAAGAAATACAATCAAATAAAAAGAATCACTGTACTGTTTGTCACAGATGCCTAGAAAACCTTTCAAGTCAGAGAAAGAGCCTCCAGCTTTTGCAAACAGCATGCTCTCTGCAACCAAGGCAGCCAAGTTGTTGATAGAGAACACACTTCAGAGAGCTTATTGGTTTAGTGGCTGCAGATGTAATCCAGTTTCAAATGTTCACAAAATCACAAGGCTTTGAAATTCCCTGAAGCAAGAGCTTTCTGGCTGAAAAATGTCCTCTTGGTGGACGAGAGGGAATTCACAGTCATGGAGCTCACTGAGATCTATTCTTTGGTTCCTCCTGCCTGACCCCTGGAGCATTTTCTGCTACAGCAAGTGTTCTAATACCTCAAATCTCAGCTTTCCTCTTCCTGCTATGAGAACCCAATGAGGATTTTCTTTTTTATTAGTTGTCATATATTGTCTCTGCATTTCTGCCAATGGCAGGGATGGGCAATGGCCCTAATGAATTTTGCAGCTTCAGTTGAAAAAGAGCCTACTCTTTTAGCTACTTTTTCTCAATACAAGTTGCATCAATTACCTCACAGATTTGTGAAAATGTCACTAGAAAATCTGACCTAACAAATTCTTGCAGTATGAATTAGTAGTGAGTTAAATTGAGATAAAACCTTATTTTACTAAGTTTTAAAAGAAAAATTAATAGACTATTCATAAAGCAACTTTTTTTAGCAAAAGAAAAACTGTCAGTAAAACAGATCAAATCATGCTGCAAACATGCTGTTGGACCTCCAGTGGTAAGAAAGGATTGGAAATTTGTCCTCAAAACCTTAAACACAGGGCAGGGGACTTTGACACTGCTCCATATATGTAGCTTTCATCTCCAGAAAGCTGGCCTGAATTGCAGTATAGCAGGCAGTTTTAGAATGAAATAAAAATTTAACTTCAAGTTTGTGAATACCTGTGCCACTCCCTACAGACAGATATGGTGACAAAAGCTATTTTTCAGAGTGCATTTATGTCCTGATTCTGGCCAGGAGAGAGTTAACTTTTGCAGCAGCCAGGGAAAGCTTGCCCAGGTCCAAGAGGGTTGTTTGATCCCACCTCCCTCCATGTGCAGGGGAGTCATGTCTTTCCCAGTTTGCCCCAGTGTGTGGTTGGGTGGTGCTGTGCTCCACAGGGGGAGCAATCACATGTGAACAATTCACCTGTCTTGAACACTGTGATTAGTATTGTTGTTAGTGTTCATTCTTATTATTTCATTGTTGTTTCCAGTAAATTGTTCTTATATCCACCCATGATCTTTAGCTTTCTGTGCCTTCAATTCTCCTCTCCTTCCAGCCGCAGGGAGGAAGTGGGAAAGTATGTGAGCAGCATGGGTTCCAGGCTGTTTCAGTGGGAACACTACATTAGAGAATACCATTCCTAATTCCTAAACCACAATGGCAATTTATTATACAAAGAGTTGAGACATGTGAAAAGATGCTATTGCAGTACTCACAGATCCTGCCTGCACTGAGTCTTGCTTGACACCTGCAGAGTGGCTCCACATGCACAGACTTGGGAGAAGAGTTTACAGAAGATTAAGAGGACAGTTACTTTTTTCTTGTTTCTCATTCAAAGTGGCCTGTATGAGAACTGGAAGCAAAATTATTCCTAGTAGTGGTTTCTCAGCTAGTGTAGAAGAGAATGAGTGAAAAGTTTACCATGCTCAAGTAAGGAAGGTAAGGAAAAAGGATGAATATGGAAAGAAGCAAAGGGAGAATAATAAGCAGGCACTGGTGGAGGTTGCCAGCAAGCAGGGCAGAAGGGAGTAATTGGAACAGAAACCTCTGCCAGAAGCAGGAACTGAAATGCGGTCAGGCAACAGATTGGCAATTTAACAGCAGAAGTACATTTCTCATCCTTCTCTAGTGCCAGATCTGCAAGAAGATGACTTCATGCCACAGGTTTCCCTGTACACGCTAATGTCTTAAATCTGTGCTACTGACCTGAGAGTCCTGATTGCAAGCCATTGCACTAAAACATTGCACCCTGCCAAAATGCCTGCTTTCCTCTGCATTATCCAGTACCAAAGAAATGCAAGATTCCCACTGATCTCCAATCTTAAGTACTTCATGATCTTATGACCATAATGAGACCAAATTTTTTGTACAGGTGATAATGAAGCTGTGAAAGTTCGGGTTGGCTCTCTGCCAACAGCCAAACCTCACAAGAAAGATTCCCCCCTCCCTCTCCCGAAACGGCAAAAAGCAGCAAGAGAAAATTGAAGGAATATATATATATTTACATATATTAAATTTATATACTAGGCACAACAAGACAGGGACCCCCAAACCACCCCAGTAAGGGACAAGGGAAGGGAAAGGGGAGAGGGAGACAAAATAGGGAAAAGAAAAAAAAAAAAAAAAACCAAATATATATATATACAATCTAAATTCAGAAATTAACTCAGTAAATAACAAATACAATAGTAAATTCAGTACTTTCCTTAGAAAGGCAGATTCTTAACCTTCGCCACCGGCCCAGGCAAAACAACCCCCAGAGCAGGCCTCGCTGAACACAGATAAGCTAGGCCCAAACACCGGGAGCTCGTCAGCGTGTGAGCCCGAGAAGGAAAAGAAGCAAAAAAAGGCGAGAGAACACCTCCTCCTTCGGTTTATATACACCTGATTACGTAAAGAGATGGGATGGAATACTTCCTAGATCTTGACCCTGGTTACCAAGGAAGGCCTACAAAAAAACAACCCATCACAACAGGTCTACTGGAAGATGCATTGGTTTACTCTGAAATTTTTACCTGTCTCATTTTCCATCAGCTGAAAGAGTATGCACTTGCTTAAACCATCCAAAAAGGTGACAGGGAAGGGTTACAGACAAACAGGTCTCAATAGAGTTGTCTAACTGTAACCATCTTATTGCCATCTGAGTCACATGCCTAAGTTTAGGAGACAGCTAGAGTCCAAGACTGTGCTGAAACCTCTGACAAGTATTTCACAATCAGTACACACCAAATAGTTATTTACAGAGAACCACTAAGATTCAAATTATTGAAAAAACCCAAACCAACAAAACTGAAGTAATTGTGTGATTATTTTTGGCAAAATGCCAACACAAAACCAGCTTAATCTTCTGCGATAGCATGCAGAGCCTTGCACTAAGATGCATTTCACACTTAGGTTTTGAATTTCATATGTAACAGAATTTTATTCCACAACCTTAAAGAATTTCACACACATTAACTAATTACTCCTGACAAGACTACTCTGAGGTAGGTGTGAATGTATAATTTGCATTTTACAGTGCAGGGATCTGAGACCAAAGAAGATATTCCTGTCTCACACAGCTGTAAGCCCATTGAAAAGTACATCTTTATTAACTAAGGGAGTTCCAGACTCAGACTAAACCAATGTCAAAGTTCAGTGCTGGGCATTTTGTTCTTTTTACTGATATCTGTGCTCATTCTAAAATGTCATAGTAACTTTCTCTTGTTCACATATGAAAGCTTTCAGTGAGAGTTCCTTCCTTTCACAAGTAGTTGCTTGAAACCTGGCATGATATAAGCCCTTGAAGAGACCAAGGCTTTGGGTTTAATGTTGTTAAAAGGTGACAAACATTTTCCAACTAGGCATCATCTGAAGCTTTTTGATGGATGCACCTTCTCTGGCAGAGACACTCTTGAGGGATGAGACATCTCTACCAGAACCACTGGCAGGGAGCAGGCAGGGAAGACATGGTGGTCCTTGTGGGGTAGCACCAAGCAGCTGGGATGCCCCAATTCCCAAACAGGAAGGCATGAAGTTCCCTGATTCTTAACCTTCTCCTTGACAGCTCTTAACTCAGGAAGCTGCTGGGCTGAAGAAGACATACCTTTAGTCTGCTTCATTCCCAGGCAAGTAATGTACACTTGTAGCTCCACAGGAGATTATATAATATATGAAGTACCAGACAACAAATATAGAGCCATTGCTTAAGGACCACCACATAAAGCATTTCACTTTGCCTCTCATGTAAAACCCCTTCCAGTCAAAATTTCTTTACATAAGTAAAAGCAAAAAATAAATTGTTTCATCCCGATTCAAAATTTTTTATATATATACATTTATGACTAAAGGGAAATTACTGTTTTCATCAACAATCCATTCAGAAAAATTCCACATTTCTTAATTTAAAACATCTAGAACTGTATTTAAGATTCCTAACATTTCAAACAGATTGCTAACTAAGCTTACTGATGCTCAAACTTTGGATCAAGCTAAATTTTAATGCTGAAAAATGAAGAAGTTGAGAGAACTTAGGGAAGCAAAAGGGGAAAAAATCTCTTATTTCACAAGGGAAAGTCTCAATTTTACTTTTCTAATGACTCTTAGCAGTCTGTATCCAGCTATGTCAATAATTACTTATGCACATCATCAACACATATACATCAACACAGTCGAACTTGGTGAGGCTTTTCTGGACAGAATTTTCCCTATTTGGTCTTGTAATTCAAGAGATTTCTAACCTATCACACCAAAACCATTGCAGTTTCTATGCCACCAGATTCATATTAAAAAAAAAAAAAAAAAAAAGAAAAAAAACAATCAAAAAATAATTTAAAATAAACTAGCCAAAACCAAGCAGNATTTCACAAGGGAAAGTCTCAATTTTACTTTTCTAATGACTCTTAGCAGTCTGTATCCAGCTATGTCAATAATTACTTATGCACATCATCAACACATATACATCAACACAGTCGAACTTGGTGAGGCTTTTCTGGACAGAATTTTCCCTATTTGGTCTTGTAATTCAAGAGATTTCTAACCTATCACACCAAAACCATTGCAGTTTCTATGCCACCAGATTCATATTAAAAAAAAAAAAAAAAAAAAAAGAGAAAAAACAATCTAAAAATAATTTAAAATATACTAGCCTAGAACCAGCAGTAAGCATGAACTTGAGGAAAAGCTAGGAGGAACAGGCAGGGAAGATGGGTCAAACAAATAGAATTCCACCCACTACGTAACAACAGTTGAAAAATAGGAATAGATTTTTAACTTAATTTATATGCATTAACAGCACATAAAATAGACACATTTCCTTGCAACCCACAAGTCTCTGCAATAGGGGTTCTTCATATTCCAGGCAGGCAGCTGGGTATCAGGAAGGGCTGAAACGCCATACTGTGATAGTATCTCAGGGCCTGTAAATAATTTCTTTCTTTTAGCTTTCATGAAAATTGACATATTTTAGGCAAATGAAATCTCCTTGGTAAATAATCGCTGCAAAACTAAGGCATGTGTAAAATGCTCACTGTGTACATTCACTTGCTTGTATTTTGCAAAACATGTGATGAAAGGTTTATTTACTGTGATTTTTCACTCTTCTGAAGTCAAAATGCAAGTCAACTGCTGCCTCATGTCTGTTCAGAAATGCAAAGATACAAGAAGCTAAAGAAAGCTTTACATATGAAGTGTATAATTCCACCTAATGCAGGCATAGTGCATCATAGCTGATCTGATGGGGACTTTCTGCAATTTGAAACAACACATGAAGAAACAATACACAACAGAGCATATGACATAAACATCCAATTTTAGCAGATGTTCTCTTTGCTATATTCAAGCCTTTTACTGTGCCCTGAGATATTTATAGAAGGCTCACTTCCACTGAAATCCTGCTTAAGAAGTGATACACAGCACTAGGATGTTCAGCACCATAAAAACAGCTCTGCAAGCTGACAAAATTCTCCGGAAAAGACCCACTGGAATAAACATTGTGTACAGGAAGGGGGAAAGAAAGGTGATAGATGTCAGTGAATACTGTAAGAAATGTACTGTCTGCATACATCATTCCCTGTGGCTAAATCTATCACTTCCATTGAAATGCCTATACTCTGAGGAAAAAGCAAAGCATTAGACAGCTACATCAGAAGAACGAAACAGCTTCAAAGTTCTTGAGTAAGATGAGAGCAAAGCAACCTTTATATGGTTGGTTGAGAATGGATGGAATAACAGACATGTTGTGAAAGAACTCACAGCCTTTATTGAAAAACAGTGCATTGCTCTGGGACTCTGTTATGATTCAGTTATTGAGAGATGCCTCTGCCCAAATTAAGGTGCAAACAAGACCATATGCCTAAGACAATGATATGGATTTTATTTAACAGTATATGAATGCGAGGTAGAGAGACAGAAATTAAAAAAGTCAGGAAGGGAGAGAGAGAGAGAGCATGAGAGAGACAGATTAAGCAGAACATAGTCACCATGCCTGGATCCAGCTGCATCCTGTTGATCCTTCCTCACCCTTGTCTGGATGCATTACCCAGGATATGTTAGACAGACCTTACCAGGTCTGGAGTTAGCATCATTCTGTCACTCTGTTCTGTGCTTATCTCATGGCACAGTCCTTTACTATAGTCTTAACAGTGTTTGAGACAGGCAATTGTGCACCTTAAGTCCTTACAGACTCGTACATACAGCCTTTAAGGAATCCAGTGCACACAACTCTGTGTGTCTATTTTTGTTTGAAAATAACGAGACAAATATTTTATATGTATTGGGATGACATGAGGTGATATCAATGCAAGCTTTGTGGTATATTAGAAACTAAGGATGGAGGAGTGAAGAAGGATAAAATACAAACTCAGTTAAAAATGCCATGCTTAGATTTGGGGAAAAGTAGAAAAAACTGAAATTCAAGTTTTTCTCTAAATTAATAATCTAACTAAATTTGTAGATGCAGTACAGCTCAAATTGACTTGGTTTAATGCAATTGTGTTGGTCATCCCGATGAGCACAGGGCAGAGTTGTAGAATGTCATGAGAAGTGACCCATTTTAATGGTTTACCTGTACACCTTCCTTGGAGACCAGGTCACATGACTTGTATGAACTAGGAAGTGAAATATTCCACCCTATTTCTACATCAATTTAAATATAAAAAGGAGAGTTGGAAGTCAGAGGGCAGTCCTTCTTTGAGCTAGGTAGTGGATGGAGCCCTGCAGTCACTCCTTAGAGTGGGAACAGGCCACAAGGCAGCAGTTGGTCAGGTCTGGTTGGGGGACCCATTGGGAGGAGTCATCTTAACTATCTCGGCAGTTGTTTTGGTGAGAAGAAAAGTGAAAATTTCTTTTCTTGTTCTTATTGTGTGCATGTGTGTAGAGATACTAGATTTTCTCTTCTCTCTCTCTATATATATGTATATATGGGTCAATATATATAAACTGCTTCAGTTCTGCTGAAATTCAGTTTTACAGGTTTTTTTACCCCCTTGTCTCCTTTTCCCTATGGCCGAGGTGGGGAAGAGGGGTTCTGTTTTGGGCCCCTGGACACCTGGTGTTTGGCCAGGTTCAAACAGCCACACCCATGTTAGTGGTTCTGTGGCTTAAATTCTTATACTCTCACAATCTCTTAATTTGATCCAGTTTATTATACACAGAACTAAGGCTTGTGACTGAGCCTCAATCATATTTCATCTTCTCCTGTCCCTATTTCCAGGTGACTCAAAGCAAGGGCCCGTGGGAGTTCCTGGGCATGTTTCAAAGAATTCCTCAGTCTCAAAAAGACTGGGATCACACACAACATTCATCTTCTGGAAAACTAAAAGGACAAGATCATCACATTTTAAAAATTGTTTTAATGTTACCAATATTAATGTTTATTATGCTGTTATTTGACACAGGGCAGCTTATACAAAATCTTCACTGGAAAGAAACACAGCATTGTCTTGCTACATTTATACACTCCTAGTGATCGTGTATCCCAAAAAGTGTAAGGGGGAAAATAATACAAAATTACTTACACTATGCATTTGAGTCTCTTGGCTGTCATTATAGTTATTGTATCCAAATAGATGTAGACAACATAACGCTTTGCTCTGATCCACTATCTTATTTCCCTAAAATATACTCAGCACTAATGACTACCTGCGTGACACAATGGAACTCATAATTACTTTTCATTTAACAAAAACTAGCAAATGTTAATGAAGAGTTTAGAGTATTTCCTGTATCTCAATTTACTACTTTGGGACTCTTAATCAGTTTGTAAGCTTGTTTAGAGCAATAAAGATAAACCCAAAGACTGGTAAGAATTAGATACTTCTAGTGACCCCTAATTGCACAATTTAAAACAAAGCACCAGGGAAATAAAAGACAAAGAAATAAAAATCCAGAGCATGATATACCAAATGGCAGATGATTACAATGACGCATACGAGTGAAAAGGCTAAGGAGTACTTTTTCATATGCTCAGAGACAAAAGTACATAAGTGAAGAGACTTGAAATTTCATTGAGTAAATGAAGACAGAGAGGAAGAAATCATCTAAGAAGAGGAAAAATCAAGACTGATAAAAAGAGATGAAGGAGTAAATTAATTTCACTTTAAGATAAGGAATAGTTCTATGAAGAAAGCAAATGAAATGACAGCTGGGAAAAGGCATACAGGAAACTATATGCACAAATAGCAAATGATAGATTTCAATGACTTTTCCTAAATTCCTGACTTTAAGGAGGGAAGAGGGTGAAAAATGTATGTGGGTTAGAATCTAGAATTAGAATATTGACACAGTGATTTAAATGAGCTCAAAACCACTAAAGATTTTTGAGAAATCAGTTGAAAATGACTGTAAATTATTACCTTGTGAAATCTCTTATCTGTGGAAAATTAGTGGTCACTGTGTATGAGCACCTAGCAAGAATCAAAGTATCTTTATGTTGGCAGCCTCATAAGAAATGGCAAAAAATAAACAGCTGTAAAACAGTCTTAACTGGCTTCTTCTAAGAGGATTTTTTCTCGAGGTCAGTCAAGCAAGTAATTTGTTGTGAATTGCCCATTAGGCCTTACAATTTTTTTTTGTTTATCCTTTTGAAATTTGTACAAACAAGTTGTTTAGGAAACTGTATTTGAGAATATTTGTTTGGTAAGCCTCCTAATGCCAGAGCTATAGTGTATTGCTGGAGGAGAGAAGAGAGACTAGCTGTGGAAGGCAGCACATATCTGTGACTGCCTGAGCTCAGAGCTGCTTGCTGTGTTTATATGGACCCTTGGTGTGTTTAAGGACTGTTTGTAGTTTAAAGTCTGTACCTAGTTTGAGGATTTCATCATGCTATGTTTTTCCTTTGTTTCACTGTGTGTCCCTGCTAGAATTTTCCATGGCTCATCCCTGATTGGTCCCTGCGTGCAGCAGGGTAGCATTTCCATATATGGTATATACCTGCCCTTGTAGTCCCAGTTTTGGAGGTTTTTACCTTGTATTGCAAACCCCTCACAGGTTTTTCCCTAAACCCTTCCTAAGTTCCACCCCGTTCCAGAACCTTCCCTACTGATCCTATATAAGCCAGGCACCATTTCAATAAAAACCCCGTTTTTTTCTCCCCACACCACCGGAGTCTGTGCGCTCCGCATCCCTATTCCCCCTTCAAGACCACAGTGTATGACACTAAATCTTCAACAGTCAAGACCTGAAAAGTGAGCATCATTGACCAATTTCACTTTTTGCTTAGTATTATTCTTACTGAGAAGACTATACTCTTAGATTGGGAGCAATTTCTGTATTCAATTAAAATTACTTTTGGCAGCTTTATGCCTCAGTTTCCAATTAGCAAAACAGAAATATGTCTTTTCCTGTTTGTAAGAATACATTCCTTTCTGTTGCTCAGTGACACTGTTCATTGACATTTGGCAGGTTAATTTACAGGCAAATGTGTAATTTCTGCCAGCAATAGTGTTAAGAAAACAATTTTTGGTTTTTAAAATTAAAATTATTTATTATCAATTTTTTTCATAGAGGTCATAAGACAGAGAAAAAGAAAGAAGAACCTGGTTTGATGGGGGGAAGGAAAAAAAAAACCAGCAAAAAGTAACAGACCCTAATTGTGCAGTTGTTCTGTCCTGGTCCTGTTCTGTTGTAAAACCAATCTTCAGTTAGAGATTTTCTAGGAAATGCAAAGCCCTAAGGTTAGTGTATTTAGTCTTGATAAAACCATTGATCGTAATGTCATATGCCAAACTGATACAACCTGCAAGAAAGAACTACAAAATTTATAAAAAACCCTAAAAACCCATTTAACATTTATATTCATAACAGCTGTATCAGGTTACCAGTGGAGGCCCTCAAAGAGGCTCTCTAGAGCAGTTTTATCTACTATTTTCATTAAAAACTTTGGCACAAAACATTGATGTGGACTCCTAGAACTTATTGAGGACATCAAGCTGGAAGGTACTATTAATAGAGAAGTAAAGATTCACCATTCATGTGGCCTTGAAAGCAGAAGTAATAAAATGGGTTCAAATTCATCATGAATTGTAAGTCTTAGAAACCAATACGAAATATGAGCTAGGAGTTCATGGATAGAGGACAACTGAGATCAGCATGTAAGACTCAGCTGCAGGATGCCTGTGAACTTTCAGTGTGCAGTAGCAGTGCCAGTAGCCACCCAGGGACTTGGAGTGCAGTAGTCAGGACAGCCCTGGTGAACCATCCTGGGCCCTTGTCTGGACTGTTGCAACTGCATTATATTCATGGAGATATGGGAGCATAATTCTCAGTTGCTATTGGTAATTCACACATGGAAACCATCACTGGCCATTGTAGCATCCCTTCTAAAAATGTCTTCAACAGCTTTCAAAAACTTGAACAACTGATTTTATTGTTTGGGGGTTTTTTAATTGTTTTGGTATTTAAGTTTTACTCAACCGTTAAGTGCATAGCTTTGAGTTGCATTGACATCTTCTCATCCTGACAGAAGCAATTGTTCTCTGTCTGTATTTCATCTCTGTCAAGGGTGTTGAGACCAATGAAGAACTAGAGATGGGCAGGAGGATGCTCCAGCTCTTTTTTTCATATATCTCATCTTTGTTAACCTTTTCATGGGGACTAAGACAGGAGAACAGGAAATAAAGGGGCAGAGTTTCTACTTCCAGTGCTGCTTTAGCTTAGTTTATCCAATGCAAGTTGCAACCTCTGGGGAGACTCAAGTGAGAATTAGCAAAATATTGGGGCTCTTCTAATTGTTTAAACAATCATTGTATTATTTAATATTGTCTTCTGTGGCTCAAGAAATGCATACTCTGGGCAAATTCTGCCATTCTGAAAGCTTAAATTCATGTCACATTTCGGAATATAAAAGGCTTTTAAATATGTGCATTTTTTTGGCTTGGGATTTTTTTGGGTTGTTTGTTTTTTTGGTTTTTTAAAATATTGTCACAGAGTAACAGTTTAATCTTCACAGTCAAGCCATGCATGAAATCTGAATGTGCCCCTAACAGTTACCTTATTTTTATTGCAAAACAGAAGTTCAGTAAAAAGCATAGAAATATATTTTTCATATTTTTCTATTAAAAAAAAGTCTTAAGATATTGCTGCAGCCTCCTAATGTGAACACCTCCCTACAAGTTTCTGTCTGCTTTCAAAGTATTTTTATTATATTCCTGAGAATAATAGTAAATCATAGTTGACAACCTACTCCCTAAAATATTATTAGTTTATTAGATGGCTATGTTTAAAAACTAACAAAGAAAAAGAAGAATTCCCTTTGAAGCTTCCAAGTTTAGTGATTTGAAGCAGATTCTCAGATCACTGTAACTCAGCTGATCTCAGTGCAGCAAGGATTTGCACTCTTTCATTCAGTCACATTTTGTGCCAACTCAAACATTTTGTTTCTTAACTCAATAAATTCTGCAGGTTCTAAATAATGGCTGTGTCTCCTCCTGTCTGTAATTTGAATAAGATGAAGAGCCTGTTTGCTTCCTTGGAAATGGTATGTTGGGCACACTGAACAATGATAATGAGCACCCTTTTAAAAACAGCTTCATTATGCTCCCTTCAGGTACTGGCAAACGCTGAAGGTGAAATAGTGGGTGAGACGGATCATTGAGCTGATCAGATATGGCAATTCCTGTGTTTTCTGTGTTCTCAAGGATGGCAAGGTTTTAAACAAACATAAACATTTTACAGCTGCCTGGTAGAAATCTGTTTTATTTGTTAAGGGGTTAAGGAAGAAGACACATTTCCCAGAGGTTGTGCGAAAAGTCTATCACATGGATGCATATAAGATGCTGATCAATTTGTTACAATGACAGTTTGTAACAGGCAGCTCATTGAGGAGCAGAGCTCAGTCTTTTATTACTTTGCAAAAAATGTACATGTATACATGTTGCTTCTAGTTTTCACAGGTCATTTTGGAGGGAACAAGCTGTGTAGTATTTTTACCGCAAGAATACAAAAATGTTTTCTATTTCTTTCTACTTAAGGATGGGGGACCTGAAAATGGCAAAGACAGATATAATATCATGCACTTAGATTTTTTTTTTAAAAATGTGCAACATATTTCAGTCAACAACACTTAATTAGAAGAATTACTGGAAGAAAGTGCTTTACTTTGGTATTCTGAAAAAATTATACCTAAAGGGTAAATTAAATAAGGAGAGAAGTGCCTAAAAATCTTTCAATGTCAGGGGAATATATGGTGGTTAACTCCATTAGATCCTTTCATAAATCTGCACAGTCACCTGTAATCATCTTAAAAGCTTAACTATTCCTTGCAAACTTGTCTTCCAGCCTTCAGCTCAGAAAAATACCCCAACTGTGGGTAGCCCCATAGCACATACTTAAAGCTCTTCAGGACATTGAATTGCTTAGTCATGTGTGTTTCCATTTCCCAGCCTTATGAAGAACCCATGACAATGACTTCAGTAAGAAAGTCTTTTATTTCCATGTCTGAAAGCTTTGTGAGCTTCAGTGAACTAGTGCTAATGAAACATGCATAAGGAAACACAGAGATGGTTTGATTTTTCCCCTCTAATGTTTTCGAACATCCTTACAAAACTCATTGCTCTAGCTGTGATCTCTTTTCCCCAAAAAGAAGCTTGCTTTAAAATGAGAAGGCTGAACCAAGAATTTGTTGATGAATTAAACTATAAATACAAGTGATAGCAAGACTTTAAGCAAAAAGCCTGTTTACTACCCTTTAAATCTAATCTTGGCACTTGTGGAGCCAGAAAGTCACAGCTAAGAGTATTCAGAGCTGGAAGGGACACAGAAACAAGATAACAGCAACAGTGCCCTGATGCAGGAGGCAAAGACCCCACCAGCATCCTGGCTGGCAGAGCCCTGGAGAAGGGAGCATACCTCTGCCAGCCCATGGAAGGAGCCACATACAGCACCAAGGGCCTCTCTGATGACTTCTGCAGAAAAACTTGTTTGAAAAGCAGACTTTTTAGATGCACTTGGATTTGAATATCTTATGTAACCTGCTCAATGTCTGTATTTTCTAACAGACTCTGAAATAAAAACGTGCAACTTCCTTGGCTTTCCAATGATGCTTATATCCCTCTGGGCTTTCTGAAGAGTTTGATTGGGATCATATGATGTGCTCACAGATGTGGTATGTTTATTCAGCAGTGTGCATGCATTTAAAGTCAATTTGTGTGCATGTCGTGTATAAATACATGCAAAGAAATCTCAAATTATATAAATACATTTATATGAAATTATACCACTCTATTTTCCCAAGGACAAATGCCTCATTTTGACACATTATGTTGAGGCACCTCTGTTGTGACATGGTGTTAACCTTCATGTCACTATGGTTTTTCATCTTCTGCATTCTGTCTGCCTTCCAGCTAAACTGGAAGGAAGTACTCAATTTGTGGTACCATATAGGCTAGATGTCTGTGGGATGACATTTTATGTGTGCTACTTTATTTTCAAATTTCCTGGAAGTTGTTTCAACTTCTGAATTTCACTGCTGTCACCACTTCTGTCAAATAAAATGTACTGAATGTGTCTGTCTGTGATCACATGCTAATGTTTTGTAGGGAATGTTGTTCCCCTGGCCCTTGAAACATTTTAATGTTTCATATCACCTATTTTCAGCTGGCCTCTGTGGCCATGTAGACATAATGAAAAAAAAAAATCCAAAATTAAAGTCCAGTGTTTCAGGCTTTGTTAATGCTTCCAAAGGAGCAATGATAAAATGAAGGTTTTCATATGACCTGGTTTTGACATGTACCAGCATCTCACCTGCACACTCATTGTGTTTCCCATCTGACATGAAGTGGTCTTTAAATAAGTTCTAATCCAGTTTTGTTTTAATATGTTATTTGTTTTCCATTTCACTAAAGGTTTCTTGAGTACTGGAGGGTGCCTGATGAGAAGAGTTTGGGGCAGTGGTGCTGATGGATGTCCTTTAGGAGAAGGTGTGTAGTTCTGACTACATCACATGGATGTAAGCAGATATTTACTGTAAAGTTCAGAAGGAGGAACCAATGCTCCTCAAGCTGCACAGAGCTCCTGGGACCTTAGGCTCTGCTGCCTGTGGTACCCTTGGTGGCCTTGTGCACAGATTTACATAGGCAGAAGTCTTGCCTTTTTCCCAGCTGCAACCTGAGCCTTCCCAGGAAGGCCACTGTAGTGGTACAAGATATATTTGGCAAAAGTGACTACATGCCATCCAGGGATCCATGCCATGTTGCACAGTGCCTTTACTTTTTTTCATATAAGACTGTAGGCAAAAACTGTCCCAAAAAAAGCAGTGGAAAGTATTGTTGTTGTAAATAAAGTCAGTTACTTGTTAATATCAAACATGGAATTAGCTCTAATTGTTCATTGTAGAACATTCATTTTATTTTTTAATCAAAGGTTTCCTATTTCTGGATTGGTTTTATTACTGTAAAGTTTTGAAGCTATTTGATTTTTTTCAATCTGTACCCTTGACAAAATTTTTAAATGTGAGTGACAAAATTCTCTTCTTCACAGGCAGAAATAAAAAATAGAGAGACATATTTTTGTAACTTACTCTGAGAGAGAAAATTATTAAACAGTAAATTCTGATTTTGCACATGGGAAGTCATGGACAGGATCTGGGCTTTGGGAAGTATTCAGCTGGTGCCTGGTGACAGCCAGGCCCTTTGAGATGTGTGTTCCAAATCCTTACTTCCTTTGGATATAATTGCTCTACCTGCAGACATGAAAACAGACCCATTTCTTCTGATTTGTGATGAAAGGTGGTCACTTCATTTCCCTGTCACAGCAGAAACTTTTCTAATAGGTCTCACTTTTCTGAAACAAGGGAGCCAACTAAAGGGTTTTTTATTAGGAACAACCAGAATATTTAGCCATTTGTTTTAAATTCCAGGTTTTATGCTTTTTCTTGTTTTGTTTTAATATCAATGCATGTATTTCACTGGAAATGCAGTTTGTTTGTTTGCACTGCTGCAGAATCTCAAGGGCACAAGGCTGTTAGCATGTGTCGAGTATGTTTTCTTGATTATTTCCTCACTGGTGTTGGAAAATTCTAGTCAACAAACAGGCAGTGCATTCAGAGAAACCTTTCCAAATCCTTTCCCTGGTTATAATCACCCTTCTAAGGCAGCACAATTACACATTAGAATAAAAAATAAATTAAAAAAAAAAAAAAGAGGAACAAACACAAACGCAAAAAAAATAAAGTCTACTTTCCTTCCCTGCCACCCAGGTCATAAAACTGATGTGTCCATATGAAATTTATATGGACATTTCTGATGTCTCTTTCTGTTTTGAAAGGCACTGAATCATCTTTGAATCTTTCTTCTTTTCCCCTCCTACCTCTTCCTACTTGCCACTGCTCACCAAAGTGTCAGAATGGATGCTCCACTTAAATCTTACCAGCAGGGCTATCACCTCTCCCTTCAGTTCCTCCTCTCCCACATACTTTGGAGGCTCTTACCTTTCTCTCAGCCTGTAACTATGCACTGCCTAAAAGCTTACTCATGTGGTATCTTACAAAACTTCTCTAGCTCCCGCCTGAGTCTCAGGCTACTTTTTTCCTGTTTCGTTTCCACTCGTTTATCTCCAAAACCCTCGTGCTGCACACACTTCCCCTGCACCTGTCTCCTCAAGTCTTTCTTGTCTGACTTCTGCCCTCTGCTTACCTCAGGAGCAGTAAAAAGAAAGGCTCCTAGTGAGTTATTCCTTGATCAATTTAAGGTCTGTGCCTCTAGATTATCCTTCTTGATTTCCTTACTGCCCTTGACAAAGATAATCACTTTTACCTTCTCTGTTTTCTCTCTTTTCCTGCCTTTTGTGATTATATGATGTGTTGTTCATAGAGCAACTACAAATCTGGAACGGCAAGTTGTCAAAAGGACAAATAGTTCTGACACCTGCAAGTGAAAAACTATTTCTGTGATCTATAAAGAGAATACTTAAAATCTTTTCTGCTGAAGTTCTGTGTGCAAGTGCTTCTGAGCTGCAATAATTACAAAGGAGATTCTGATAGTCTCACTGTAAATTATACAATTGTTCCAGATTGATCCACTGAGAATTTTCATTGAAACCAATAGGACTAATCCTGCAGCAAACAACAAAAAGTACTGGAATAGGATAAAAATAAAAATTCTATGAATATGACTATTTCATAATCATAAGTTTCACATAAGAGATTACCACTGCAGGATTTGACAATATTTTTCCCTTTTGGTCTCCAGAACATTAGATACTGGAAGCAACAATGCTAATCGTTAAATGGCTAAACTGCAAGTCTTTCAGCTGATTTTTTTTTTTTTCCTTCCTTGGGTTGTAAGAAATGTATATTAACTTTCTTGTTTTAAATAGTCAACTCTTCCAGGCAGTGAATTTCTCCCACTTAATATTTATAAAGTTTCATTCAAGTGGAGAGTTCTGTATTAGTAGTAGATGATTATCATCAAGAAGTTAATTATGTGCCGGCAGAGTACAATTGGGTATATCATTTCCATGAAGAGTACCACAAGGGTATTTATCACCATTCAAAAGCTACCACGTCTGTGCTTGAAATAATGGGAAGCTTGCAGTGCTGAAAGGGACGGAAAACAAACAGGCAGATGAGATAATAAGGTTATAATAATGTTTTGGGGATTTACATTGTTTAAAATAAAAGCATGACTTCAAATGCATGTAGAGATGACACAATTACATACCTGTTGAAATGTATAGAAGCAAAAATTCTCCACAGTCTGATGATGATGATTAAGCTCGGGTAGCATTTGTGTCTGCAAGATATGAATCTCATACCATTTGAAGTGTGTATCATGACCCTCAATTTAATATAATGTTCACAGAAATCAGGGTTTGCAGCATATCTCTCATGCAGAATAAGCTGCAAGACCAGAAAACCCAAAGTTGTACATTTTGTACATTTCCTCTTATGTGAAATTCAGAGACAGTTTTCCTTCAAGGTTTAATCTAGCCTGTTATTTCCCTCAAGGTTTTTCTGTTCTCTTCCAGCTTTATTAGATTTACAAAGATCTCTGTTACATATATATTTTAAGTGGTAATTTTAAGGTATCAATAAAATACATTTTACATATTTTCTTTTAAAATTTGATTTAGACTAAAACCATTTCCATTTGGGCCTCTATCCTTTTGAAGAAAATAACTAACACCCAGCTGAGGGTCATGAAATCCCCAGCTTTTGTATCAAAATCTTATTGGATAAAAATTAAAACTGTGATGTTTTCACAGTGTCCAGGTAAGGGACTGTGTGTGTAAGGGTGTATTTGTGTGTAGGTATGTGTGTGCATGCGCTTTTCAAAGGACATTTAAAGGATTAAGCTTTTTCACCCTCTGAGAGTGCTTGATGAAACCCAGTCATGAGATAATGAAGTGAAGCATACTGCTTATTGAATGTGCTTTGTCTCAGTCTAGCAGGAAAGTCTACATGTCATAGAAAACATTAGTCATTATTTGATGAAAACTTGGCTGAAGCTCAGTTAGAAGATTATCAGGACTTTACCAATTTCTTTTTTTGCCACCACAGTTCTGCACCACTTGTAGGGATTCTAGCCCCCACAAAATGAGTAAATAATACCCTTAAAACAATTCCAGCTTCTAAAGGTGGCAAATTCTGATTTTTCATTTGATTTCCTTATCAATGTAACAAGTTAACTCATAGGAAGAAAATAATATATTTCATTTTTCATCTTAGGGTTTTTTTAATGACCTTGAAATTATTTTTTAATTTATTTTGTGTGCATACTCAGCAGCTTTGACAAGAAATCTATGTCAAGCCATGCTAATTTTGTTTGGAAGGAAGCCTTTGCTATTCAGTTACTCCTTTGTCAGTAAAATACTATCCTGAGAGAACTCAATTCTCTACTAAACTGGAAGCAAACTGAAAATAACCATGTTGTCTTTAGCCACTGCTGTGGTATCAATGGTAGGGTTTTTAACTGGTGAACACATTCAGATATTGTGCAAGTTTCTATCAAACCATGGTAAATTGCATCCCTGAAGACAATTCCTTGCCTTTATTATAATGGTGACACTTGTTTTTTTGTAATCAGGGTATTATCCTTGTTCTTTCCTTTTTCCAGAGAATGCAATAATGTCTGTCTGTCTTTTTTTTTTCTTCTATGCCCTTTTCATATGCTTGTTTCATACACAGTCACCAAACAATAGTAAAATCTATTAAAATTAAGTAGCCAGATTTCATCTCTATCCTATTCCTTATTGCTAAGCATTTATTTATTTATTCATTCATTGAGAAAGATGCTTTGCACAAGGGTATATTTGAAAAAACATAACTCACAGTACTCATTGTCATCTCTGAATTACTTATTTGTTTTTATATAAGGGAACCATGCAAAGGGAAAACATAGATGTCTTCCCTCACTGAGTATACTAGTTATGCAGAGAACCTGTCTTGTTTTTATATAGAGATTTACTGATATATTATTTGATTCTATCTCTGAAATTCTCATTTATGATCATCCCATAAAACTACCCCACTCTTATGTTTTTCATTTTTATTTGGAGTACAAAGAGTAGGTCAGATACAACTACTCTATCATGGTTTCTTTACCCAGCTATTCACAGTTACGTTAAGCCTCTTTCAGTACTGCAATATCATAAAATGATATTTCTCTCTCTTTCTTGATTCATTCTTTCATGGAAGATTTATGTACATAATAAATTTTGGGTTACTTTTTTAATACTGTAGAAATGAATACATTCTATTCTCTGTCTCTAAAAGTCTGCTTCATATTTGGGGCATTGAAGCAGAAATTAGTTAAGGCTGGAGTTAGTTTTAAATTACAGTTGGAGTTCATTGAACAGTTTTGGAGATGCCCCAGAGAGGATTCACGTCTTTATTGGATGAACACTATATTTTCAAGACCAAGAAACAAAGTTATGAACTATGGGCCCCCATTTTGAAGATTTTCTGATCATCACCTCCTTTCTTTTGCCAAGATGCCATCAGTAAACTGCAGTTGGAAAACAGCACAGAGCTTTGATTTGGTATTTGAATATTCCTAGGCTTTGAGGTTGTATCCAAGGGAAGAGGAATTCACAAGACCAGGACACTTGGGAATCTGTTCCTCTGTCACTCCGGCAGCATTTCAGAAAGTTATTACTGAACCTTCCTCTTCTGATACCTTAAAACATCCTTCTTATTTTAAGTCTAAATGCATGAGTACCCAGTCCAAACAAAACTGTTCTTTCCCAGCATTGACCCCTGCAGTTCATTAGCCTCATTCTTTGTATTTACCTATAGATATTTATAGACAAGAGTGTTGCCATTAAGCCTTAATATAGTTGTAGATTTTAATGTAGTTTTATATAGTTTTATAGTCTTTTGCATTTAAAAAGTAGTTTATAACCCCTGTACCAAATACTTAAGCTAGATTTTAAACCTCTGTGTCACATTCTTGAAGCCTGTTTCTGTGCTAAGGGGGAGATATTAAGCTGTATTCAAATAGCTATTAGAACATGTTATAGTCAAAATACAATATTGTTTAGTCGTAGTATAAAGATGGGGTTAGAGGGGACTGAAAGAACTCCAAATAGAAGACGTAATGATGAAGACAAGGGTGGGGAGAGGAAGGAGTGGTCTCGGGACCACCGACTCAGTTCTAAGGGGGTGGTTCTAGGGGGGTGGTTTGAGATTGTAGGGGGGTTGGCTAATTAGATATTGGATGTATTTTCTAGATAGGGAATTAAGTAGAATCATAAATTTGTAGAATTCTGTGATCCTGGGGTGCATCATGGATTGCTATAGCTAAACTCCTAGTAAAGGATTTTTCTCTGCCTTGTCCTGTTGTGGAAGTTTTCTTCCTAGGAATTCCAGGCAACAAGAGTTATAGCTGGTAACACGCTTTGAGAGGGCAGGCTGAACAAGCTGGTTTCTTCTGATTTTCCTTTCTATGCTCCTAATCATCCCAGCACCCACCTCAGCTTCTGTTTGTCTCTCTTAGACTGGAGGAAACAGAAGTATATATACTTTAGCTGAGGAATTGACATCAGTGCCTTCTGCAATGAGACAGACTTTCCCTGTCCTCACTGGAAATGGACAAACCTCTGGACAGACCCCCTCAATATGGGTATCAGGGCAGACACACACTCTTCTCCTCTAGGATGGAATGTATCTCTCAGTATTGCCTATGGGAGTAGACTCTTGGCTGCACTGGCCTACAGAGATTTCCCTGGGCACTGCAAAAGATGGTGTGAACTCTCGTAGGCCAAACCTGAGCCACCAGATGTGTGATGCTAAGTGACATAGACACCCAACCAGATCTGGCTCTGCTCCTTTAAGCTGATTGGTACAGTCATCACCATGGCTCTTCAGGCAACCTGCTACAGGGAATCTGCTGTGCACTTTGTGTGCATATACAACGTTGTAAACAGGCATTCACCACTACACTAGCTCAAGTCATTAGTCAAAAAGAGAACCTATGAACACATTCAGCCTACACTGCCAAGCCACTAAAGCTGCATCCTGAGATGCTGAAATATCTGAGTAAGATATTTAGGCTCCTTTTTATTGTTACCTGTTAAGTCTCATAAGAGAAGAAAACCACAATGCTTGCTGGGTGAAATCACATAGCCATAAATGATTCCATGATGAAATAAATTATGATCTCAGCAAAACTAATATGAAACTGAGATCAGAACTGAGCCAAACAAATCTGTGCTTGTGCTGTAGCTAGTGCTATCAAGTCAACCTAGTAGAAAATTTTAGGCAGAAATATTTAATGAGGCCATTTCTCAGCTGCAGTAGCCTGTTGTTTCATGGTTCATTTCCAAGATTAACTATTTAGTCAGGTAAACTGGGTTTGCAGCTTTTCTTTTTACCCCCAAATTAAATTATGTGCTGACATTCACTTATGAAAGCACTTTGAAGCCTTAAAGATGATTTTCTGCAAAACTGGGAAAGGCTGTTGTGATTCTTTGGGAGTTAGGTCTTTGGGTAGTGAACACAGTATGTGCATGTGTGTGTTTCTGTGTGTGTATATATATATATAAATATATACATGCAAGCCTGCATTCTTGAGTGGAGGAAGTGGATTCAAGAATAACCTGTCATTTTCTTAATTGTTAACTGAATGGAGTTATAGACAAACAGCTGCATTTCTGTGTTAGATCAGGTGGTAGAACTCTTACAAGTAAATGAATATTTTCATCCAAGATTTTGAAAATCTGTGCAATTTCAGACATCTTACAGTGGAAGAATATTTTCTTCTCATTGTAAACCAGATATTCTTTAAATGACTCGAAGTATGCATCCCAAAAAAGGAAGGATTTAAAATCTGTAGCTACTTTCAAGAATGGTCTAAATAAATTATATGAAATGTTTAATTTTGCCTGGGTACCATATCTCCTTCCAGTATATGCAGTTTTGATGCCAGTTTATTATTTTAAGAAAGTGTTAAAGGTAACATAGCCTGTGGAAATGATGCTGCCCACTCGGCAAATGCACTCCTTGAATACAGAATTGGAACCACAGTGGTGACAACAAAATATAAACTTCCTTCCTCAAGAAGAATTTCAGTGTATGTATCATCCCCTTCCATGTGCTACAGACACTTATTTTCACAGAATGGCAATCTCTTTCTGGAAGAAATGGCAGTAGGAGAATCCTGTCTTTAGGAGACCTCTGGGGGAGCTATGTATCCTCAAACTAACTCAAACCTAACAATTTAAAGACTAAAAATGCACAGCATCCTTGAACAGAAACAAGCAGCAGATGGGAAACCATAATGAATCATAAGGGCAGCTAACCATTGCAACTGCCAGAAGGAGGTAAGCAACCATAACAACAGCCCAATTTATTTTCCTTATATCAAGGCTTAAAAGTAAGCTGAGTCAAGAAAACCAGACAAATCCAAATGAACCAAAAGTACTGCAGAATTGTATTTCAAAGAGAGCCTACATCTTGAAGGAAGAATATCAGATTTTGAAAGGAGACTAATTTCTGTTCATTTCTTAGCCTGCTCTTTTGAAATGGGTTTTCACAATCCACAGGGAATAAAAGATCAATAACATAAATAATAGGAAACCTGAAATTATATAAAGATGATAGTAACAATAAGAATTGATAATAGAAAACTCCAAAATTCATAGGCAAATAGGTTGCAAAACTTAATTCAACAGGTAGTTGATCAAAGTGAACTTTTCTGGTATGAACTTAGCAGTTAACCAAAAAGAGAAATAGAAACTTGTTTCTTGTATGTGGCCTAACATGATTTAAAAGCAAATAAAAAAAACACTGCAAAGAAAAATCCTATGTATTTCTCATCTGGTGAAGCCATTTTAGTTGACAGATCTTGAAGGCTTGTCTAGTTTGTTTGTCTGTTTGAAAATAGCACTCTTTTTTTCAGATTATTTCATACAGTTGAAAGAGGTTAGGAAGCCCTTTCATTGAGTTAGTTACTGGTGTCCTGGTCATGACTCATCATGATCAATGGTTCATAGCCATCTTCTCTTCAAATTCTCATAAAAGGCTTTTGAACTATTTTCAAGATTACTGAATAATGATAATTTATTTTATTAAGACCCATTAAAAGGAATTTTGCTCTGACTTACCTTCCATTATAGGCTACTGAGTCAATGGAAATGCAGTGCCTAAACTGGGAAATAGTCTGGTACTTAATTTCATGTAAAGGAGAAGAAATACATTATCACACGTTTGTTCTCAGAGACAACTGAAATCTGATGTTCGTACTAGCTTCTTCCATACAGAGAGGCAGTATGGTATAAGACACATACTTATCTTCCAGGAATTTAACCCAGTTTAGAGTCCTTAGCCTGGATTATTTGTTGTGATTTTATAGGCTATATTCTGTACCTAATAAACCATTTAATTCAAATAATTAGTGCATTATTCAACTAAAATTGGAGCAATAATAGTATGTAGATTCCTTCATTGAACTCATTCCCTCTGTAAGTTTCACAGAGCAATGTCATTTGAAGTAATCATTTTTTTATTCATTATTTTACCTCAGTAACCATAAATTATTTAAAACAAATTAAATGAATTAAAATGATAGAAACCAATCTTCACGGAAAGGGGACGGTATTATTTTCAAGGCAGAAATGGCAAGAACACTTTCTCATTCAACAAGCTAGTGGGATGGGATGTGAACATATCTCTGCAAAACCTAAAATGATACACAATCTACCAAGAATTACAGAATCATGGAATATGCCAAGCTGAAAGGGAACCACAAGGATCATTGAAGTCCAACTCCTGGCCCTGTACAGGACCCTCCCAAAGTCATGCCATGTACCTGAGAGCATTGCCCAAATGAGTCTTGAACTCTGTCAGGCTTGGTGCTGTGACCACTTCTCTGGGAAGCCCACTCCAGTGCTCAACCGCCCTCTGGGTGAAGAAACTTTTTCTAATATCCAACCTAAACCTCTCCTGACACAACTTCAGGCCATTCCCTCAGGTTCTGCCTCTGGTCTCCACAAAGAAGAGATCAGTATTTGATTCTCCTCTTCCTCTCGTGAGGAAGTTGTAGACTGCAACAAGGTCTCCCCTTAGGAATTTGCCTTCTGAGCCAAATGGATGTGCCTGTAATTTGAGCAAGTAAGACTGAATAATGAGCTGAGTTAATAAATTTCCCTTCCCATACATTTATTTTAAAAATACCTAAAACAGTCAGTAGGATGGAGATCACAGAACCTAAAAGCAACTATGTAGCACAGCAAACACAAGTGTGGTTTTGTTTCATTGTCCATGATTCAGTCCTGAAAAGTGCTTTGTTCTCTAAAATGTTAAAACTAAAAGCATCAACAGTAGTTATTTCTGAAGCACCATTCAGATATACTTTTGTCAAAGACAGAGCTTTAACCTTGGAAATAATATATATTGAATATTAAATGGGTTCTACCAGAGTAGAAGGAACCTGTCAAAGTTTTCTTCAAGAACCACTGCTTACAAACTACTTCTCCCTCTATTTCAAGGTGCCTCAAGTTTCATTATGGCTGATATTGCTGCCTCGACACTTCAGTTTCATCTTCTGTTGGCCAACAACAACAGCAACAACAAAGAATCACAATACTCCATAACATCAGTAGCACTGCAGAATTAGAGAGAGAGAGAATCTAACTGAAAAAACTAATGTTTCCATGAAATATATCCAGCAGTGTGACCAACATCCAATATGCCCCTTCTCCACCGAGAAGTGAACATATCTAGAGGCAGAATGCCCTCAGGCAAACAGGCTACTTCCTGGACTTAGACAGGTCTCTGGACTCGAATAAGGCTTTTGAATAAAAAGTTGCAAGGTTGAGGCATGGAGCAAAGTCACACATTTTTAAACAGAGACTGTCAGTCTGGTCTGACTTTCCACAAAATAGAGTCATAGTATTTTACTGACTATTGAAATGCTTGCCTTTTCTTGGTACTGCAGTGCAAGAAATAACCTTTCTAATATGGCAGTGGATGCTTTGCTGGTAAAGACAGAAATTGTCTTTCCCTAGCACATAGTAGTTACAGCTATTTATAGCTGTTACAGGAATAGAGATTTGTGCATTTCCTTGACACTGGTCTGACATTAGGGCATTTATTTGACACACAAAAATTTGAAACATTTAGAGAGAAAGAGAGATTAGAATATTTTTGAGGCATCCTTCATAGACTGGCTCCCAAAAAAAATGCAGTCCAAAAGCAACCATGCAAACAAGACAGCCTCTAAACTCTCCCCTCTATGAATCTATCCTTCATACCACCAGACTTCTTCTTCTGCTTGGCATTAGAATTACTTGTTAAATCTCAAACTCCAAGTGCAAATGTCACACAAAGAGGAGGTTCATAATTGAAGAAGCAGTGACATAAAAACACTAACAAAATACAAATTAACAGCATGTTGTTAAAAGATAAGGGAAATATCCTCATTTTAGGTATTGGCCAACAGAGATTAATCTTACATCAAAGACGAGTTTGGCTGATTACAGCCTTGGGAAAGCATCTTGCTACAGGTTACTGTCATAAGAAAAGAAAATTAAAACAGCATGTTTGAAAACCTTTCATACTTTCTCCCTTTTGTAATCACCCACCCACCCCATCCACAATTTAATTTTTTAAGTTCCTGCTAACAATGGCTCTTTAAAAGTTTAGTTTGATTCAGCTAAGTGGAAGAGTTCAGACGTTCTGGATTGTTAAAATTCATCCATCTTTTGTTTTTCCTGACTCTTACAGGCAGGAAAATCTTACAGCTTTTGAATGGTATGGCATGAGGATTACCTAATTTGTAGGTGGGTCCTTGAAGCTTTCTTTGTTCAAACCATCTTTAAACTGATTAAAACCAACAAAAATATCTGTCAATTTCTAAGCTGAGTATAAATGGTGTGTTGGAATGCCACATTAGTTCTAGGAAGTGAAAGAATGCTTTTATGGACAATAACTGAGTTGAAACTGGTCACATAAAAACTAGACAAAATCAATTTGCAAAAGGAGGTTCTCACCCTAAGAATCTGCACAAAGAAAACAGCACATGACAATTCAGACTGCTTTAAACACCATCAAACAAAAGAAATGCCCAAGCCTGGAGGAAGTGATGAGGTGATAGGGAAGCATCCAATTAGGACATCAGCTCTAGTTATACATCTCATTCTAATGCTGACTTGCTATCACTTCCTATCAAACAGCTTAGTATGTGTGCTCCAATTTCCTCATAAAATGGACATAATTTTATTTGTCTTTGAAAAGTTATTTTTTAGATACCAAAATGACCTTTTTAAAGATTGGAAGGCTTTGTCCATTAAATTTCATAACAACCTTTAACTCAGATGATGCAGTGTCACTGCTTTGCCCTGCTACTTGTTTCCTGGTTAATCCCATGAAAGTCACTACAGTATTTTTATGTCTCATTTCACCAGACAAAATAATAGTAGGAGTACTGGAAAGATAGAAGAATACAGTAATCTGACAGCACTGCAGGTACTGCTCTCTGCTTGTGAGATTGATGACTTTAACACGATGTATTGAGAAAGATGTAACTAACGAATTGAGCATTTTACTTTGATGATATGGCTTATGTTGAGGAGAGCCCATCTGGATCAATGTAATTGTTTCTTTATTCTTGCATCTTAAGAGAAATATTTTGCAGTCACCTGACTACGACTACGTGATATCAATTTCAGCATGAATACACAAGGCACAACCATTAATTTTAGGTGGTAATTCATGACTACTTGGGATGGGTGGGCCACCTATGTTTCTCTTCAGCCTTTGAATAAACAGCCCTCCATGTCTGTAGTGTGTATGTTTTCAGGTAAAGATTTTCCATGCATCTGCCTAGGTATTCATGTAATTTATTAAACACTTTCTGTTATGTCCCAGTATAAATCCATACTTCAAGAATATTCACACAAATTTATAATATCAACACCAGGTTCAAAATAAAAGTATACAGAATACGTTAGTATGCCTCTTCCATCTTGCAGGCAAGAGAAATACATTACAATGGAGACCCAAAATATTCACATAAAAGTACATTATTTTTGCCCATGAAATGTTTGCTGTTTTGTTCTTCTTAAACAGATGTAAATTTAAAACTACATTTGCTGTATCGAGAAGAAGACAAGACTGGGGCTTTGAGAACTTTCTCCATTATGGGAAGACATTCTTGCAAATTAAATATGTTGCTGACAAAGACAGAAGCTGACCTAAGAAGGGTTGGTATGTGTTGGGAAAACTACATGTACCCATAGATGAGACCTGTCAACATAGCTTACATTGGTAAGGTCAGACAGACTTCAGAGCTAGTTTTATGGTTTTTTTTGGTTTTGGGGTTGTGTTCTGTTTTGTTTTGTTTTAACTATCTTTGCATTTGGGAAGCTATCCTGATCAGGAGAAGAGCAATTTTAGGGAATAATAACTTTTAAAGAACATTTTGTCTCCAAGACTAAGCAACGTAGGAAGTTTCTAGTAATGTGAACAACAGGCTACGTAGCATCTTTGTAGCAAATTTAGCATAACCATAAGGCATAGATTCGGACTGATACCAGTCACAGGGCAGAGCAAAAACAGGTATGCCAAAAAGATTCTATATCTACCCAAATCACAAATTGTTTTTGCATTCTTCTGGAAACTTTCTTCTGGAAAACATTGCTTGAACTCCTAGCAGCAATGTTCAAAGTTACTACTCTTAGCCTGAAAATATCTGAAAGGACCTACGCTGGTGGACATTTTATACAGATGATGCAGTCTCTTTTTTCTCCTCTCTTTCCCTGGTATAAAAATCTACTATTCTCATTGTGATGAGAAGGGGTAGTAATGGCCCCTGAAAATACTTAGTGACCGTGTCTTGTTAAACAAGAATGACCCCTCAAATGACAGATGTTTTATTTGTATGGTTTTCAGTTGAAAATGCAGTCCTAGATACTCAGAAAGCAACTAGGGAGCCTGACTGTATTAGATTGCTATCCTTGAGAAAGCAAATGAGATAAATGCAGCTTGGCATAGACCGGTTTAGGCAAGTGAGCATGACCTTGTGTCAGTAATTATCCCCTTTCTGTCATCACTTAAAAGGGAGATATTGTTACCATAGAAGTAAGTTTAACATCCCAATATTTTTGCCTTAGACTGTGGAATTGAGTAAACTGAAGTACTCTTCACATAAAAATGCATGAAGCTTCCTCTAGATAAGGTACTATCCCTATTGGTAAAATGCACACAGATCTAAAAACATTCCCAAGTACTGCAAAAGAGAGCACCAGCATCACTAACTAAACTCCAGGAAAGGAGAGATCTGTAAAAATGAAAAGCACGTACTCTGGAAAGCATCTGAGAGGAACGAGTGTGGTCATCATCAGAGAGCCAAAAGTGCTCTAATTTGTATGTTGTGGTACTCCTGATCTGTAAATAAGAGCAATTAAACCAGAAAATCTCTACTGGATGAATATTGGTTTTCACTGACCCAAAAATTCTGATATTTTGTATTTTAGCAAAAATGTGCCTTAGATATGCAGGCCATGGATCACCTCTATTGAGATCCAGTGGTTCTCTGGAGACAGTCTTACTCTTCTCCAGAGTGAAACGGAAGTATGAAAGCATAAGAAGAAAATAAAACACAGATTTGCAGACCTCCCAGGTCTTCAGTAAAAAGTAAAAAAATCACAGTCCCTACAAAAAGCCTCCAAGAATATTGTGACTAGATTATTCAAATCTTTTGCATACAAAGATCAGTGACTATATGTGATGCTAACAAAAATTACCTTTTAAAAGTGTTGCCCAACATGAACAATTACTTTTCTCCCAAAGTCAAAATTTCTTCTAACCCTTCCTAAAAGTCTGGTAGGAAATGGACCCATAGGTTTTATCCATACGTACATGGCTCCTCAGTCACTTCTAAATTCTCATGTCTACCAGGTCAATAAAACTGCCACAAGACCAACCTTACAATCCTTCTTAAGAGCTGGTCGTACCTAAACACTTCCCTTATTTTCCTAGAGGGACAGGATTTCTTTGACGTTTTTTCTTGAGCCATTTGTACCAACCATGCCATTTTGTACAATTTAGATGCTGACTTTCTGCTACACTTTTGGCTATTGCAACATCTTTTCCATTGTCCGTGTTCTTACTTTTCTCAGTGTTCTTACTACTTCTCTTCTATATTTGAATCATATTTCAGTCAAATACAAAGATCAGAGAAATACATCAATTTCTCCTGAAATATTTCTGTGCACTTTCAAAATATAGATTGTCATAGATCTTAGAAAATCTGTATTTGATGTGAGCTTCATCTGGCATAATTACACATTCCATCTTTGCATTTCATTTTCATGCATATATATATATGGATGAAATAAATATGAAAAGAGAAACACAAAAATAGTAAACTCCTTATGTTTTATTTCCTCCAGTCTTCGATTACTGAGGGAAATGCTTTTCCACATCGATATTAGAAGAAGCTGTCTTTTGAGTCCAAACTCTACCACCATTCCCTCCACCCAAATACACAGAGATTCACCAAAGAACACCTGTAAAAGTAACATTTGAGATCTTCTTCCATACTGTTTTTTCTTTAGTATATTTCTGTTCCTCCCTTTCATTAATCATAAACAAACTTTATGTTTATTCCTTCTTTATTTCTTCTCCAAAGGCCTCATGTTATTCCCACAGATCTTTTCCTGTGATTGCATTTCCATGTACCATGCCACAGTTGGGACTACTGTGCTTAATGAATCTCACAGGGTGTTTTTCCCAGGGTTCTACATTCAGATAACCCAACGTCAGTGAAATCAGACAGGCAAACTTTTATTTTACCTTTGGTCTTATCATTATCAGCAACACTTTTCTCTCTTTGCCTCTATCTCCAGCATACATAATTTGATGAGCTCTGTTACTGAATGACCATGAAAGAAATTGATGTATTCCACTATAATTTGCATGGAAAGATGGCTTATACAGAAAACAACTGCTATTAAAAATCATAATTCAGTTAGCGTAGTAGTTATTACCAGCAGGCTTCTTTACACCCTTCTTTTTATTTTAGGTTTCCACTTTCTATCACATGTGGTTACATCTCTACTGAAATTTTTTCAAATGCAATGCTATAAACACCCACAGTCAACAACAATAAAAACCTGTTCTCTAAGTCTCTAGGCAGCTGAGAACTACTGATAGGCATATAATTAAAGAGATTAAGTTTGTTGAAGCCCATTTTTAACACCAGGAAATTTGTTTTGAAACAGTGAAACTTTAAAAATCCATCACAACCTGGTGTTTTCAAAGGTATTAAGGTAGTAGCTGTCTCTTTATTGCCTCCCTTTTGCATATCTTTAACAGCCTCTCATTGTGTTAAATCTGACTGTTTTAAGAGAAAAAGCATACCCGTCTCAGATACCTGGCCTTTGAGACATCTTCCAGAAGTGACCTCAGATATTATACTAGAGTACACTAATTTGCATACACTGCTATAAACATCAGGAATACTTTTGTTTCTGCAGGCAAGGTACTGTCATGAGATCTAAAATGCTGCAAAACCTTTTTATTTCTTGTCCTGCTTCCCTCATCCCCACTTAGAAAAGCCCTGTTCACCAAAACCTTGAAACTGCAGTGAGCTCATTCCTTCACAACTGCATGGAGTAAGGCAGGATGTATTTCTGTAAACACATAATCAAGGCCTTTATTTTTTTCTCTTTTGTTTCTTTTCCCTTTTTTTTTTTTTTCCTAATGAAAGACAGAAATAACTTAAAAGTGTGGCTCAGCAAGTCCTCAAAATGACATAATTTTATATCCAAGAAATTTCATGCTTGCATATTTATTCTGAAGCAGATGGTAACTCTTGGAAGAAGATGAAGAATTAGAATTCAGCAACAGTTCAATGTTCTGGAAAAATAATGTGGATTATAACGCGAAAGAAAAAGTACCAAAGGTGGTGGAAATTGATGCATCAATCCTATCTATTTTAAAGTGAACTCATGCAAAAGCTACACAAACATAAGACTATGACTTAATTGTCACAAAGAAGATGTAATTTCAAAGAGATGTAGAGGTTCTTCAATGAATGGAAATTAACCCCTGCTTAAACATTATGGTACTGCTAATGTTTACTAAGCACAGTAATTACTGGAGTGCAAGTTCAAAAGCAGTCCCTTTGAGCCTAAAATCTGATGAAAACTGAATTCCTATAAGCTTGTTTGATGCTAGCATGAAGAAGATAGAGCCTAATTTAACTCTGAAACTCTTAAGGAAACCTCAGATTTCTCCACTCAAAGCAGTTTTAAATATCTTATTACACTTTTCCTATAATGACCTACAGAAAGCCTTGGGAATTCTACTTGAATTCCTGATGATCCATAATTGAAAAGTAGTATCAATACAGAGACTCTGAGTACCTTAAAGAAAGAAATTATGAGTTTGAGCCTGTGTCCCAGAAATGGAATGAGATTCATCAAGAAAAATGCAAGTTTCTGCATAATAAGCAATAAATAGAATTACCACTACATGATGGAAGATCATTTAATTGCAACTACGGAGAGGAAAATGTGGTGATACTAGTAGCTGATTACAGTGAGGGTGTACCATGCACCTTGCAGGTTTGAAGCCCTGCTATTCTAATAAATTCTCAAATCCTTGTACAGAATCTGCAGCAGTTCTCTGTGGATCAGAAAACAATACTCTGAATTCTATAAAATAATAATGTCTTTGTGAGGCATATCATTAAAAGGAAGTAGTCACAACCTCCTAAAACATGATTATAATGGCAATTACTGCAGCATCCTAAAATATTTTATTCCCTAGTAGGTACAAAGAAGGTCATTTGGCTTTGCTCATTGTCTCAAGAGTACAAGATCTGCAGTTAGAATATCTGGCAGGCTGCAACATGAAGACTGCAATACATGTAATAAATAAAAAGGTGCAATTTTATCTGATTTCAAAAATCTTCAAAGACATTTTACCTGTTTGAAAAATGTTTATCTCCTAAACATATAACAATTCTGGTTTATGATCACAGACCCTCTAATAAATATCATTATTTTTCACCTGGTTTAGATTTTCCCAGAACAATAAAACATCCTTAACATCCAGCATTTACAGTATAAATAACTCTCAAAAATTTATTGAATCACTCTGTTTTTAAAACTGCCGTACAAAAGTGTAACAAGTCTGCCAGTTGGAAAAGTCAACTGCTCTTAAGTCAAAGATGATAAAGTAAATGCAAGTTTATTTTATAAAATAGTATCTTGTTTAGGATTTAACAGCTTTACTTAACCCTATAAAACTGTTGGTAGATTGTTTTAGAACATTAGAAAAATCATTTTGAGTAGCAATAATGGATGCTGAGATTCCTCAGTTTAACAGGAAGGTGGTTTAATGACAGATTTGAGGTGAAGAGCAAGAATTCTGGTCCTTCCCCAGGTGCGCACATTCACTAAGGAGGACGTGTGTGTAAATTCTCACTTGAAAGGGATAGGCTGTGGGAAGGGAGGGGGAATGATCAGGAAAGTCCAGGTAATTAACCTTTGATGTGAATGTGACCACACAACTCGGGCACAAAAGTTGGCTTTTCCTTTCCTTCTTTTTTTTTTTTTTTTTTTTTTTTTTTTTTTTTTTTTTTTTTTTTTTTTTTTTTTTTTTTTTTTTTGTTTTGTTTTGTTTTGTTTTGTTTGTTTCTTTGGTGTTTTGGTTGTGAGGTTTTGTTTGGGGTTTTTGTTGAGGGGAGGGTGTTTGTTTCTTGGTTATTTTTTTTTGCAGGGGTGGTGGTGAGTTGTTTGGTTTTGGATTGGTTTGGGGTTTTTTTCAACCTCCACGAATATTAACAGGACCTGGTAATATTTAGATTGTATAAATACCTTGAACAATTTTCCAATGGTACCATCAGGCAAAAAAGAAAAGGGCTTTTGTTCATAGACAGGGTTAGCGAAAGGCACATTTTTTTCTTTCTCGCAGTGGAAAAGGATGTGTACTGAATCACACTGACATACTTTTGGCTCAACATGATGCTGATGTGATACTAAACTAAGCACAAACACTAATGTGATACGATTTCATTTCACATAAGAAGTTGATTTAGTTTTTAAGGCTTTGCTTGGTAGGCAAACACATATAAGACATTTTATTAAGTCAAAGGGTATAAGAGTAGCAGAGCAGGGAAACCAAGTGTTCATGTTGGACATGAACATACATAATTTAAGCCAATGTCTGATCATCTGTGTTAAAGAGAAATTTTAATTAGTGATTTTCTGTTTCACAGTATACCACTTACCAACCAAGAAGTATTTATGTACTATTTTTGAGAGATGAGTGTTCAGTCTTTCACTGTTTCTACTTGGAATACTTTTAATGACTCAGCTAGTCCTCAAAAAACCCTGCCTGAACCTGCTAAAAATGTCTGCTGTTTTTCAATAGACTTCTTTCAAGCAAATGTTCATTTTTTTCCATGAAGATATTTCCCAGACCCCTGCTTCTGTGTTCATCTTCCCTGAACTCTGTGTTGGTTTTCAACACTGTTGGTTGTTCTTTCCTTAAAGATACATCATTCAAAGTTTTTTCAGTCCCCATCTTGATTCCTCTACTGATTGTCTCTTCTTTGAGGGATCAGTTTTGTGTTCTCAATGTGATTATTTCTGCAGTGCAGCACAGACATTTCCAGTCTTGGTTTAAACAAGATAATTCCCATAACCCAGTCTTGCCATAACAGCAGAGAGCTCCACTCAGGCTGTTTTCTTCTCCATTTCATTTTTATATAGTTACCATACATTCTGATATTGATTAAAAAAATGTTTCTTATTAAAGCACAATCCTTAGCTTTGGCAATACTAGCGGACACCTCCAATCCTCTTTTTTAGTTTTTTTAAAACCCTCCAGACTCCTATCTACAAGCTGTCCACAAACCAGCTGGTTAAGAGCAGAAGCAAATGAAAATAAACAATAATCATAAACATCCTGTTGTTTTGGGGTTTTCTAATCAATTTATTTTTCTATTAGTTATAATTACTATCTGTGTGAAGTGGTGGGAATGGACAAGGAACTGTTTACATGACAAGGAGAAAGCATTTAGTTCAGGGAAGTATAATGGAGACACCAAAACAAAATTCCTGCTATATTTTATACACAGTTGCTTTCTGCAAAATGACTGCTTCCTGTCTTCTTGCCAAAGATGGTCAGGCACATTTATTACTGTCAGCTTAAACACACATTTAAGGTTATTTGAAACACGGCCTCAGGCTTCTGTCTTGCAACTTGAGACCAATTCTAACTCTATAAATGAGCTCCATAATTGTCCTGTACATAGCTTTACACTGTCCTCCATAACATAGCTTTCAAATCTGTAAACTTTTTGAAATTATTTAAATCTCATTTAAAACTTACAGAAATACTGCATGGATTCTGTTTCCACCTACCAGGGAGGACTTCTTGCTAAAAGTGTTTAAGCTGTATTTCTTACATAACAAAATAGTTTTTAAAATTAGATATTTACATTCAATAATTAAACTTTGTTAGACAATACCTGTCCTCAGCAAAATAACCTTAGATGTAAATATGATACATTTTGATCCAATACTTTCTTACTCTTACAACCAGGCTCAGAGTCATACCTCTGTAATTTCTGTTATCAACTCTCTATTTCAGCACATGCCAAAGCCTGCAGGAATAAAGAATGACCAAGGTCCGACACTGTACATGATATTCAGAGCTCCGGCCACTTTTACTTCACACCTAGTCACTTCAGATCAGATATTTCATGCATGTTAATCAGAATGCACACACAAAACAGGCAATTACACACAATGGTAACTTTAAATGGCTCCAACATTGCTCTTTGTAGCTTATCCTGCCTTTAAAATGCAGAAACTAAATGGCTGATCAAGATGCTTATATAGTATGTCTGAGAGAGATAATTTTCTTTTACAAAAATATATCCTCATACCACTGCGCAATTAAAGTGTTTTTCCCAAATTTACTAGACTCAGTATCTTTAACTGTTTGATCTCAACTGACAAAGTAAAGTGACCTTGAAGAAGCTTGGTCACATATTAAGAAGGACAGCAGCTCAGATCCTTATTCCCTTCTCTATTTCTGCAGATTCTTTTAACAGCTCTGGCTAAAATCTTACAAAAATTCACTTAAAAGAAAAAAGATGTCTGCAAAGCCCCAAAATTCCTACAGACTTTGACATTTTTTGAATTGCTACTTGACATTTTATATTTCCAAGTAACACCAGGCAAGTGTCAAGTGCTGTTCCTAGTTATACTGGGGAAAATTGGGAAAAATTGGATTGATATCAGAAGAATATCCATGGATTTACATTGGTTATGAAGTTCTTCCTTTGAATTTTGCTACAATTTTTATTCCCAGTGAATTCTAGTAATCTAAATGACACAGGATGGTGAGAAAACCTTACAAATTGGTATAGAACCATCTGAGCAGTCAGCTCTCCTCTTTACTCTCACATATATGCAAACATGGTAGTATTCATCAGACTTCCCTCTCTGATAAGTTAAAGAGGATCCCAGCTTGTTCTGTTGTGATGGATTCTAATACAGTGGTCATGGCTTCATGTTTTATCTATACCTGTTTCTTGCTTTGGTTTTGTCTGTTCTTACATGTACTGACTAGGCAGGTACATATTGTGCACAATACATTCTTTTTTTTTTTTTTTTAACCTTTCAAAAGATTTAACCTAATCAAAAGATATTGAAGTGGTTAATGTATAAAAGGCAGTAGCAAAAAAAATCACAAAACAATACAGGCACAAGGGTGCTTTAGAATTACCACCGAGAATGTAGTATTCTACTTGAATGCTTCAAAGTCATACTCAGCTCTGCTTGCTGTGTACAGCTGAAACTGGCAATGATAAAGAGAAAGGATTGCTGTAAGAGGTTACAGACCTCTACACCTAAATGAGCTAATATTCTTCAAACTCCCTTCTCACAACTACTTCCTGAAACTCAGAGTTCAACAACAATGAACTGAAAGTTGAGAAACACATAGGTAAGTTTTAATTAAATCAACAGATCTAATGATACCTATCAAAGGTCAAAATCTGCCTCAAAGTGAAACCAGGTTTCCTTTCATTTCTGTAAGCTGGAGGCCTTAATTCTCCATCTTCTTGCACCTGCATTTTTCTGTCCTTAAATTGAGAAAATGTTAACAGTATATTTTGCAGACGTAAAAGGTTTCAAATAATGCCCAGCACTGATGGATCACAATGAGAGCAGAGACCTCAAGGGAATATTTTTGGTGGACTATACTGAAAGAACATAATTTCTTTGACCATGGCATGCCAAGAAATTAAAGTTGTATAATATCATAGTTGACTTGCATGCTACAATGTTGTCTGAAGCCAATGTTGTCTAAGGCAGACTCATGAGATTAATATGCAAGTTTCATTTTTTTTCTATTCCCAGTTTTTTAAAATCTTTGATGAAAGACACTGAATCTAAGAAGGAAAGTGAAATAGTACTACCAAAAGACTATTTTTAGATTCTTATCTTTACAGTGGGCAAAGGATTTTTCATACTGTTCATTTTACCTCTAATATTTTATTTTTTTGGTCAGGAAAACATGAGGCAGTGAGTCACAGCATTTAGGTTGATGCATGTACTTAATATTGAAGGAATACATAAGAGGGGCTCTGCTCTGTTGCCATCACAGTTCATTCCTGTTTTCCCCAAGAAAAACAGCCCTGCCCCAACAAGGAGAGTGTGAGGACTGTGCTGTCTGCCTCATGTACACTCCTATTAACTCTGCCAAATATAATGTAATTCATCTTTCATCCACTAAAGGATAACCAATACTTCATGACTTTTATTTTAGCAGCATCCTCCAAGTAGGAAGGACTGAGATTTTAGCACTCCTTTCTTCCGTGTCTTTTTTCCAGCTTTGAGACACTGGCTTTTCTCTCAACATGCAAGATTTCCAAACAATGCAAATATCTAAACCCTGTTCACAGAGCAAAGAAAGCATCTTTCATCCCACCCCCCCGCCTCCCCCCACTGCCCACATTTCCCATGACACAGTCTTGTCAAACAGATGACAAAATCTCAATTCTTAACTGGTATTCATGGTGCTGTGAAGATATTGTTTCATCTATCCATTGATGTTAACAATGCTTGTGACTACATTCACACACAAGGCACTTTTGCTAGGAGCTGTAATACTTGTTCAGCATCAAAAAATCCACCTATGGCCATGGTTCTAGGCTCAGGTCACAGCAGGGTTGACCTGTGAGGGCCATGGAGAAATGTTTCCCTGCCTGTAGAAACACAGGCTAAGAAGTAAGTCTAAATATATGATGGAAGTAGGGGGCAGGGGTGAGAGAGAAAGGGAGAGAAAGAGAGGACAGATCTTTCTGGACTATTAAGCCTGGTATTTCAAAATAGGAAAAAGGTCTGATGGCTGTTTCTCTTGTATTCAGAAAAACAGAGCTTATTTAGAAACCAAATATGATCAGATTGTAACAAAAATGTTGTGTGCTTATGTAACCAATTCCTCCACCCACACAAAATGTTCTTGTAGGGTCTTTAATTTTTAGGTTAGTTGAGTAATGGTACCAAATTCAGCCCCTGTTGGTATTACAGATTGCCTTCCACAGTATGAGATAACAATATCCATATAAATTAATTAATGTTTTCCTCAATAGAACAAAACAGAGTTCCTGAGATTATAAAAACAAGGCTACCAATATGCAAGCACTGTTATCTAAAGTCTTTGTCAAGCCTTCATCATTGCATTCACAAATCAGCACAAGTCTGCATGGACTCTCAGTGCTTTCTTGTGCAGGAAGCTCTTCAGTTCGGCAGATCACAGGCACAGATTAAGTATCATTCTTTAGGGAATAAAATCTGCTATTCTTCAAAGTAAAGACGCTATATTAAGTGTAAGCAAATCAGATGTGACCTGTAGAGGGTGCTATGCCAAACTGTGTGTGAAAAGAGAAAATAATGATCAGATAATGGTAAGTTGAGTTATTAAACACTGAGTGAAAACATACATTCCATCTGAAAGGCATGATTAAATTCATAGCAGGGTTTGGTGTAGTTTTCTTCTTCAACTGCTTTGGTCTCTTTCTTTACTAAGTCTACATACATACGACGGAAATAAGAAGAAAAAAAAAGAGCAAGTTATAAATAAAGAACTGAATTCAGGAGAGCTGATAAAATATGAATACCATTCCAAGGAGCTTAATGTGTCATAGATGCATAATAGAGAAGGGAGTGAAGTGTGTATGTGCCCCTGCTGCTTAACAGTAGGTTGAAAGAGGCTGCAAAGGCAGCACAAGTGGAAAATTCCCTTGTTGGCTGCTTTCCAAGGCATCTATTCAGCTTATGAAAAATCTGATGTTTTATTTGATATCAAGTGGATGGATTGGAGTTTTCTGTGGTTTTTCTACAGAGCAACAACTGAAGAAGAGAGTGCGACACTGGAATTCAATATCTTCTGCCATTCCACTCACCTCCTCCCATTCTGACCTTTATTATTTTTAAGCCCCTCCTCAAATCTGTAAAAACCCTTCTTCGTGCAACATAGGCAGTCATATATGTGATAGATAACATGAAAGTGCATTTCTGTGGTCATCTTTTTTGGTCTCAGAGGTTAACAGTAGCCTAGTAACCAGGAGCTGCTAAAAACTGATACCTTGATTCAATGCAGCTCTGGTAAGTCCACCATCTTCCATCTTCAGAGGAATCACTGTACTAAATTTGTATTAAATATGGCTGCATGACTGACCCAAGGGTCATATTATCATTTTTACCCTGGTAAATTGGTCAGCACAACTTTTATGTATCATGAAAATTATTCCTGTACTCTATTGTTAGGAATTAAACATTTATGAGAAATTTTGTACCAGCATATTAACAAGAAAGAGCTGGTAAAAAGTGTAATAAGGGCAGAGCAGTATCTATATGCAGATCTTAGAAAGATAATCAAATTGGATTCTTTTCATCCCAAAATGAAAGTGGACACTGGAACAGCAGCAGGAATGTGACTGAAAGGAATCCTCTATTTACTGAAAGAAACACAACAAAGATAATGGTGACAGGTGTGCTTAAACCCACCTCTCAGCTCTCCTTTACTCACCGGGCTCTATTCTTATGCAGACCCTTTCATCAGATTCAAAATTTGCCAGTGTAAAGTAGATAAATACTAAGACAGAATCTCCATTTTCAGAGTGCAAAATGTAGAGCTACTTGGATTTTCCACCCTTGAGACTCAAGGATCAGCCACAAAACAGACAAGGGACTAATTGACATTTATTCTGTACTTGAAAGGAAATCAACAACCATGTGTTAAAAAGAATCAGCTGGGAAAAGACAGTAGAAAATAGAAATATAGAAAACACTACCTCACAGTTTTATAAGTGCAGGAGGAATGAAACCAGCACAACTTGCCATTTAGAACTGACTAACAATGAATCTCACAGCACTTTAATATCTATTTGTCTGTACTCTAGATAATTCCATATGGATGAGAATGACCCAAAAAAACCTACCCCATTTAACAATCTAATAAGCACTGATAAGTGCATTTCTTTGCACTGAACAATAAATTTAAGATCAGTTCAGCAAGTAATTCTATTATATTTAGAATATATTTATTTAGAATATATTTAGAATTGGCTACTCTTTTTTTACCCCTAAAACTACCTTCTAGGAAAAAAGCTTTTTAGTGCCATGGTGAGATCAACATGCCAAAGTAATTTCAAGTATCTCTCTTCTCCATTTCTGGGGAAAAAAAAAAGAAAAAAGACTGACTAGGTGGTTTCCAACCTGGGAATCTGCCTCTGTAGGCACTAGCTCCTTGCTTGTACTTCTGGTTCAATCACTCATATGTAAAATGAGAAAAGGAATAACTCTTGAATAGTTCAGAGTTTTAGGAGAACACTTCATATAAAGATTGTGAGATGTTTGGAAAGGGGATTATGAGACTCTTGTAAGACATTTCCTGTTGGATCTAGAAGGAAAAAGATGACTTCTAACAACAAGAAAGGCAGAAAAAAGTAAATGCTCTCAGACACAAGGTGAGGGAATTGAAATACAGCTATTCACATCAGATATGCCATGCCAGTTCCTGGAATATCTCCTGCATTGTACAATCACACAGACAAAAATCTATTAGTTAAATGATGTCCTATAACGAATATGCAAAAGATTCGTATGTGTCTATAAAAAATTTTAGAAGAAGTGTCCAATTAGTCAAGCCAAAAAGCTCTTTAAAACACATTCAGTGATTTTAGCAGTAATGTGTCAGTTTCCAAACTCAAGTGATATATTCGACATGAGTTACTGACTTGAACTAAAGCCTGTGTTCCTGAAGGAGCAAAAAGACTGCACAATGAGCCTGTACCTACCTCTTTAGTAAGCTTTGAAAAAGCACTCTTTAGACAAACGAGCAACATTAAAAAAAAATCCCTTTAGCTTACCATGTATTCCTTTACTCCTAGACTTCTGGGTTTGGGTTTTTTTTGTTTGTTTGTTATTGGTGACAGTTTGGTTTCGTTTTGTTTTGGGTTTTTTTTTGGTCTTGTTCTTTGCTGTTCTCTTTTGAAGGCTTGTCTCATGATAGTCATACCTTGTTTTTCTAGGGAGATCATTTTGTTCTCATTTTCTCTGTTTAGTATCTTCTAAAAGCTGATTCAGACAGGAATATATAAAGACCCAAAGTCTTTCAAAAGTGCTTGACACACACAGGTATTATATATGCATACAGTCTCTTCCTGAAACAAGACACTTCAGTTGGAGCCAGGATACTAGCTTGCCAATAGAAGAATTTGCAAGGTAAGATACTGCCATGTCCACAGCACTGGAAAACTGCTATTGAGCACTAGAAATGCTCTCAAACCCAGCCATCATGATACTGTACCAGACTCAGGGGAAGTCATCCACCTCTACACTGTTTGGCTTCTGGGACTGACTGGGAACTGTCCCAAGTCCTGGCACAAAGCAGAAGAGACTAAAAAGCTGCTCTAACTCATACCTGAGCACCCAGCACTCTGACAGCTTGTTACCGCAGCAGGGACTGGCAGGGCTCAAAAGCACTTTGGCTACAGACTTTTTCTTCTCCAAACACCTCCCACAGCAAGAATACACAGCAGAATAAAAACCTTGATTCTTTGCCACCAGGAAATCCCTTTCCTCTGAAGAACCCTCTCGGGGCTCCATGCATGGCATTGTGATTGCTTTTGACAACAGCAGGAAGCCAAAACACGTCAACAGCAAGCAAATTCACAGCCTTCTGCATAGGGCAGCTACTTTGCAGAAAAACATTTAAAGCAATGTTTCTAAAGCATGAAAGACAGTAGTTTAAAATATTTATTTACTACTTAATTTTGGTCATAATGGTTGGAAAGTTTTATAATTTTGCTGAACAAAACTTCTGAAGTTCTTTTGAGACAGTCTGGTTTGAAAAGAGGGAGAAATTTATTTTTGCATCTTAATTACATGATGATTTCCCAAGTATCATAAACACCACCTATTTGCTTTTGGCTATTCACAAAGTGGTTACCTTAGCAATACTCTTTGAAAGTTCAATTATCACTTCAGAAATTGAGGCTAGACCTTAACCTGTTCTGTTTCCAAATGAACCACTATGTCTTATTTTGTGCAGTTTTCCTTTCTTCCATGAGAATGCAGGTTTTCACAGAGCACAGGTTTTCAGTTAGGTTGCAAAGTAAACCGTAACCTGAGAACAAGTGTCTACCCCTTTCATTTACAAACACACAGGATACAATTAGCAAATCTCCATCCTCTGTTTGAAGGGTTTATAACCTGAACATCCTACTACAAACATAAGTACTCAGACAACCAGGCTATGTAATATTTCAAGGGTGGCATTTTGATAAACATTATAATATCAACTATTCCTCTTTCCAGTATGGAGAGAAAGAGTAGATAAACATGAGCTGGAATCACTTCATTCTGTGATCTCAGTAGTCGCCTAGGGAGGAGCTGACCTGGCAAGAGCTTGTTTCAATGAATGCATAATGCAAAGTACATACTGGAGCACAGGCATGAACCCACTTCATACTTCTCTCAGAGAGACCCTCCCTATTCATTAGGTTGTGGTTATAATTTTTCAATCCAGCCCAATAAATTATTCAGTACTGAAAGTAAAGTGAAAGCAGAGCAAAAAACCTTCAAGCTTGTGTGACTCAAACCTTCCACTGCAGAGCAACAGACAACTACAGCAGTCAGAAAAGTGGAAGAGTTGCTCTGCATTTGGGGAAAATGAATAAATGGTTTCATGATCACTTTTTACTTTTGCACTAATGTTTCATTAGGTGCTTTCCCCTATTCTTGCTCATATCAGAAGAAAATCAGACTGGTGATAAATGCTCTCCTGCAGTACATGATTTGATAACTTTGCTTCTGAGAGGATCAGGGCTTCAGCCATATTCCCCACTCCAGCATTTCTTACTGGTTAACTCAGGCTTTTAAAGCACTTTGACTCTGTGCACTCAGGTCCCCTCCTGTATTAGACAGAGTACCCTGGCACTCAGGACAGCACTGCTGAGTACATCAAGCAACACAGCACTTAAAGCTGCAGTGCTGGTTGAGCCCTGCCATCCCCACCAGCAAGATTAACAATTTAAAACAATAAAGGATGTGACCACTCTATGCCTCACTATGTAACAATATCAATAATAATTCCCCTCATCCTCTTCACCAGATATGTTAAAGATCATACTGGACAATCTCAAAGGCTTGTGGCAAGACATGGAAATCATGCTGCCTTCCCACCTTAAAAGGCAGGCCATAAAAACTTCTCTGAAAAAGAAATAATTTTTATCTTTGTGCAGAATGTGGGTTACAAGACTAACTTTATTATCACTCTCCAAGGTTTCACATAAGATCTTTTGAACTTTCAGCAGGTGCCTTGTATAATCTCATCTTCCTAATGGTTTTAGGCAGCAAACTGTCTGACTCAGCAGTCTCTCACTTTCTATATGTATCACCCAAATGAAAAATGCAGCATTTCCCTGCTGGCTGTTCCTTTGAAATTTGCATTGTGCCTTCAAATAAATGGGGAGATCAGGGCAGTTATAAAGACCATGGGGAAACAACAAGCTTTTTTACTTGGAAGCTCTCACACTGATGTCTCTCAAACACCTGCTTGCAAACAAAAAAATTAAAACCTAACTCAAAACAGATATGCATTGCTCACAGAAATGTAGGTCAGTTCTGCAATCAGGTAGCTCATGTGAGCTGAAGGAGTGTTGATAAAAGGTTTCAGTAGGACTACTTATATACTGGGAGGTGCTGAATGCCTAATCCCACCTGAACCATAACTTCACTGATTGGAGCAAAATAGGTCCAAAATGCACTAACAAACCACCTAAAATTCATATCATACTAGCCTACACAAAGTATGTTTTTCATGAATTGAGATGCTGAGGTTTCACTCAGAAAAACTGAATCTTTATCTCACAGGTAAGTCGTCTGAGGTCTCTATATCTGAATCTTCTGAGGCACATAAAACAGATCACAACAAAATATACCATGCTGCTCTTAACCTCTCCAAAGCAACAAAGAAGTAAGCAGCTCCAGATTCTGGGTGATGCCGTAAGAAACTCAAAAAGACTGTTGACAAATTCTTCTGGGAACGTGTTTTTCTATTTCCCTACAGAAGGAAAATTGAAGACTTGAATGCAAAGTCTGTGTTAAAGGAATTATAGCAAATATGACCTAAACCCAAGATAAATCTTTTTTAACCACAGGCAGTAGGGCGGCAATTAGCATTAGCATAATTTCACAGAAAAGTGAGCAGAAGAAGGAAAGAAAAAAAAAAAAAAACAAACAAACCCTAAACCAACCAAACAAAATAAATCAGAAAAAAATTCAATACAGCCTGGAACTTAAAGTTAACCTTTCCTCAGCATTTAAAATAGAACAGCAGAAGAGCTGACAAGGAAAAATATTCCCTCTTGCTTTCTATTGGAGCAACCATTGAGTCTTCAAAAGTTTAGAATTATTTTTGTTTACTTATTTTAAACAAGACCTTCTAATCTGCTACTTTATGATGTCTTCTCTAGATCCTTGCTGTTCTGATTTTGAAAGCATCTTACAGTCTTACAGCTCTTATAGACCAGTTACGCCATGAACTCTACAGCTCAGCGACAAATCCAGTCATTCATCTCACGGCTGTGGTTTTCCTCTCACATCCATCACTTTTACAGTGCAATAATACCATTGACTTCAGTGGAGCAGCTCCTGATTTACACTAACACTGCATGCTCAGGTCATGTAGTTCCTACACAGGCCTTCAGATTGAGGACAGACCAGGGCCACAGCAGATGTCTTTCCCCCGATGACGTCTTAGAAGAACTGCTAGTGGTAGTGAGGGATGCACTGACATAGGTTCAGCATCCAGGTGAGGATAAATGTCCACAGTCTGTGGAAGCTTCATCTGTGCAAACATCTGATTTGTGAAAATACATGCAACACTACTTCTCTCACAAATCACACATCTCCTGCACTAGACATTACTTCTAAGCATGCCTGGGGGTGAACTCACCTGCTTCTAGAGGAAATCCCACCTGTAGCACAAATGTTTCTCAACATCATTTTGTGGTAGCAGGACCCCAAAACCAGCAGCTTGTTACAGATTTTAAATAACTGTCTGAATACTGCAGCTGCTACATATGATCTCACGAAAAACTCAGTGGTGAAGATTCTAACAGTATGTATGAGCAGCAAAATAACTATGTTTGTCGACTGAGAAAAAAAAATTGAGACCTGTCAAAATTAAATAAATAAATTTAAAATAAAGTCTTTCAATCAGCAAAATGTGTTGAGGACAAAAAGCCTTTCAGACAGAAGAAATGGGCTAAGTGAGGACTAAAATGGTAATGCATATTTAGACAAGGCTCCCCAGTTCAGGGGAGGTGAATACATCAGAAAATCAGTGAAAAGAAATGGAGTAAATACTAGTAGGGATACATACTAACAGAGCCTTTTTTTTTCCTTTTGATAAAAGGTGCAGAAAGAGACTTCTAGTAAGCTCAAGAGACCTGTTTGAGAGAAAGGAAAAGAGGATACTTTAAGTCAGAGGTGAGCAGGACTCAGCTGCTCACTTCCCGAAGTCATTTCATACATCTGCTCTTGAAGGCAGTTCTCTGTCGGGGCTTCGTGGCATCAGACCTCAGCTATGGCATCTAAGATCAGTCATAATCTTCTGTGGTGGTTTGGATAAAAGATTGCTTCAGGTACATTTACATTTTTCTTTTGCCTACTTTGTGTCTTACTTTTCCAATAGCCTTCTCAGCTTTGTAGCCAAGAGCTTATCTTTTCTTTTTAATCTTACCTGTTGTTTCAAGTAAACTGATGTCAATCTGGCAGTCTCAAGACACATGGCTTTTATGAAAATGACAAAATCTCAATAAACTGGTGGTGCTGGCAAGCCCTTTGAAAAATGTGCAGTGAAAGCTAAATTTGGCAATCCCAGAGGCTGTTAGGAGTCCTACTAACTTGCAAAAGTCCCTGGGAGAGGGATACTACAAGTTGCCCAATAAAACTAGTGATGTTTCTATTACAGATTTTATTCAGTAGCCTTTGGCAAAACTCAGGCAATGGAGGCAAGAAAACTGCCCTTCCAGCATTTATTTAACTTGGAAACACCTGATTTCTGCACCCTCCATTCCATTTCCCCACTGGTCCTAAAAGGAAGTTTACTCTTTTCACTACTGCATTTTTCTAAATTACATCTGAGCACGAAACCTAAAACAGCCCTTACAAGCTGCTGATATAAGGGTATTACTATACTTAGAGGGTTGCAGGCCTTTTTTCTAAGTGTTCATTAATATTTTTTTGTGTCTTGAGATTTTTCAGTTCTTCAGACCTTCAGCGGAAGAGAGAATGCTACAGCAATGGCGTACCTAGTGGTATTTCAGAGATTCAGTACAGAGAGCTGTAGGCTTCAAGAACAGCAGCAATAATGGCATCATAGGTAGGATTCTGGAGTTTGAATCAGCAATTGTTCAATCACAGATTAAAATAAGACAGAACTTGCAGTTGCAAGTTTTATAACAAGACACCTGCAATAATTCAGTATTACAATATATCAGTTCCTGTTCAATTACGTTTAACTTCTATGACAGTATTACACCTTAAATTGAAACACTTTTAATCTTAATATTCAGAAATCATAACTGCATTCCCCTTGCATTTCTTAAGTATTATTAGAAAACTGTGCATTCCACAATCTTCCTTTTCCCAGTTCAATGTCTTCAGTGTTGGCATTTTCTAAGTGGCTCTCAGCTTCAGTCTGTGTACCCGACAGCCCATGATCCTCCAACTGTCTCTCGGCCATAAACCACAGATGCTTAACACCCCCTGAATGCAAATGACTCATTTTCTAGCAGCTCTGACAGATGCTAAAACATCCTCTTGATCTCTTGTCCCTTCCTTTTTGATGAGATTTTATGTTTTTTTTAAAACAAAATAAAACACACCCAACCTTCAAGCTCCCCAAAAGTCTCCTAAAAGTATCAAGAAAACTATAATCAGATAAGTTATAGCAATATTTTGCTACAACTACCTCATCTATTGATTTTCCTTCTAGTTTGTGAACAGAAATGTTAATGATTTCTGTTCATTTGATTTTACCTATTTTTCTATTTATGAACACACACAGTTCCTTCATTACAAACAGGACTCTTGAGAGTGTTTCTTCTGTAAGCAGATCATCTATTTGCTATGAACTGTAAATTCAGATTATGTAATCACTAAGTACTCTGTGAAGCTGAGTGGTGCTATTTCTTTCCTGAATGAGCCATTCCGAAACACACACATTTAAAATCGTGAAACCTACTTTGAAATAAACGTGTGGGGGGTAAAAAAAAAAACATTAAAAAATAAATAAAGGAAAAAAAATGCTTGTTTAGTGCAAACCTTCAGAACCCAGCAATTTGTCACATGTGGCAACCATGTGCCAAAAGGTAACCATGAAAAGATGGAAAGTACTACGTAGCTGCATTTTTTATTTCAGTTTAGATTTAATGTTATCAGTCTTCCTACTACAACTTCACAGAATACTGTAACTGCCTAAAGATTCATTCATGGTTTTCTGACACTTCTTAGGGAAACCATCTACTGAAAATGTCAAGAAACAAAGAAAAAGGGCTATAAACCCCAAGATCAAACTGAGGAATTCCGTAAGTATCTCAAGTACAAGCAGTCCGAACCAAGCATTTGCATACATCTTTTTAAGGGTGATTTGCATTGCTAATTAATGTAATCTGACAAAAGCAGAGGCACAGACACTTCGTGAGAAGTTCTTACTAAGGAGTATGAAGAAAGTGCTGTGCCCCTTCCTTTCTTACATACAAACCAGCTGCAAGTTTCTTGAGTCACTTAGAAAACTAATCAGATTTTCACTCACAGAATCCATGTTCATGCACTGATTTGAATGATATGCTGCTTATAGAGAAAGTTGTTACATTTCTAGAGCCCTGTGACTTGGCTAATTTTGTAGATTCAAATTTTTTGAGATATTGGCAATACAGAAACTCCTTGTTTGTGTCAGTTGCAACATTTTACATCTGATGATTAGTTTTGATTAAATGAGTGAAACAACCAGGATGTGTCATTACAAGTCTTGAAAATTGCAAGCTCTGAAAGGATTAAGAGCCCTTCTAAATGATCAGTGGGTGAAGTTCAACTGCTTTCAGTGCAGACACCTCTCTGAAGTCCTGATTGCATAACTGGCACCAGATTCTCAGTTAATATATTGTGTCACAGGATTGCTGAAGATACTTTACACCAGCTAAGCATCTACTGCCAGATGCAGCATTCTAAAACTGTCCACACTTTTACATGCATCACTGGGTTTGCAGTTGAGCAGTAGTGGATATACTCCTTACGTGTCCACTTCCACTTGGAGCAGGCATGATGATACAAGACCGGATAGCTTCAGCATATGGAGGTGCAGTTGGTTCTGCTCTCAGTACAAGGTCAGAAGCCCTGAAGTGCTCACAGGTGGAATGGACTGCCTGGGCTGAGGACCTTCATCACACTTCGCCTAGCAGAGCATGCTGTACTCCTCCTCTCGCTCACTGCGGAGACATGCCAGAATCCACTCATCTGAGCCCAAAAGCTGAATTCCTTGGTGGCTCTCCTGTTCCCTGTTCAAAGTCTTCCTGTAAAATGTGTAAAAGAGATGTTCTAATTCTTTGACTGCTGATGCCAAAAGGAATAGCATGCAGGAAATCCAGCATCAAATGCAGCAGCTTTTCTCTGACACCTCATCTGCCTCACCTGCTATTGAAAACAGGAAAAAAATGACCAGCAGTCTCCAGGAAAAAATAATGCACTTTCAATGAGTGCTTATTTTCAAACTCAAGAGCATCTCCTGAAATGCTCTCTACAGATCTCCCCATTCCAGAGTAAACATAGTAAACTAACTGTACCCAAATCTGTCTTTGATAAGAGGAGAAAAACTACATTATTCATATTTGAAGTCAAGGAAGGATAAACAAGGATGCTGGAGAAATTAGACATCTATTATGCTTACTCTTGCTGTGCCTTTCTTTCACTGAGAGGCAATCAATAAAGCAAACAATACAGATTACTAGAAAAAGAACAAAGGGAAAAAAAACCCACAAACAAATAGAGAACATAATTCAGTCTCTGTACATATCCAGAGAGTGCCAGTATTTTGAATAATGCAGGCAGTTCTGGACCCCCTTTCCAGAAGTCTACAGCAGAACTGGAAAATTTTCATTAAAAAGAGTGGCAAGAATGTGGAAGGCACAGGACAACTTTCACATAAGAGATGAATAAATGGGTTGTGGTCTACAACCTGAAACAGAGATGTCTAAGGGGAGTTATGACAGTGGTCTTTGAAATCATTTGTGCTACACAAAACATATAGGAACCAGCAGCTCCTCATCCTTCCCACTGCAGGCTACCACCAAAGCTTACTGGTAGTAGGAGGTAGTCCAAAAAAGCAAAAGGCAATTAAGCACTCAACAGATACATAGGCTGTGGGGAGTCCTTACCCCATGGTGTTGTGGGAATGACAGTCTTACACTCCTTTCCAGGGTAAAATGTATACAGAGCTATTAACACAGATGTTGGAGACTACAAAAATATTATGGGGAAGAGCCATGATAGCCTTACTTAATTTTTATACTTTTCACTAGAAAACTGTTAGTGGTTCCTGTTCTGGATAAAACAGCAGACTATATGGACTTCTGCCTTGAATCGTATCTGCAATTCTTTTCTTACACAGTTTGAGGAACACTCTCATACTTCCCAGATCCAGGAAAGTAATNACACCAAACCAAGTATGTCTTTACTCAGTAATTGAAATCATGCTAAATAATTTGTAGGGTGAAATAGGAACTTTAGATGTTTAAATTCTATATTAAACAATATCTATTAAAAAGTTACCTACTTCCAGTATCCTTCTACAATATTTGGAAGTAACTCCCTTGAATATGTGTTTTCTACATATGAGAATGTAAACATACATGCATGTTAGCACATTTCAAGCAATTTCCACATACAAGTTTTAACTAAGTCTGTGACTCTCCACAGAGCCACTGTTAAGCATTGTCAACTAGTAAAATCAGTGAGGTATTTTATACATTAAGAATGACAATACCTTTTCAAATAGACCGATCTTCTTTCCACCAAGAGAATGAAGATTATCATGGCACAGCCAGTTTTATTCTGGCACAAAGCACCCTTGTGTACAGCACTGACTCTTTTCTTGGAGCTGCAACCACTGATGGTAGTCAGCCAGCAGCGCCACAGTAAACAGTCATCCTACCAATGGCAACAGATAATCAAAACATCTCTACCCATGTGAAAACTGCTAAAGCAGTTGAGGACTCAGGGCTGAATCCTCTGCTTATGTGATTTGCAGTAGTTCGATTTAATCACTGAAGTGACTCTGATTCACACCAGCTGAGAAGTTGACCCTTTCTTGTGTTTCCCACTGCAACTTATTCAAGTAACAATTTAAGGGAGAAAATAAAATACTTGCAGATATGTATGAAAGGATTGGAACTTCGTTGAGAAATCAAATTGTCTCGAGAGGAGAAAAATGGCTTTGAAGAACTTGTGGTATTTATCTACCAAAGTTCTAAAAGCCATAATTAAAAAATAATAATAAAAAAAAGAATAAAAGTTAAAATAGCATGATATAATTCAATAAATGGTCTAGAAAGTCTTCTTGGTACTCTACTAAATACAAAGGGCATTTTACTTTGTCAGTAAGTGATGGTATTAATTTTTACCCTTTCTGTCAAAATGATCATCTTTGAACTTAGATGGCTCCACAACATCCAGGATCAACACATTATTCTCTTTGCCATAAACAAGTCAGCAGACTGTTTTTCCACTAGAACAACACCTCCTCCCCTGAAGTTAACATCAGTCCTTTGCAAACTGGAACCTCCTGTGTGAACCAAAACTTTGGTACCATTTCCAGCCACCATTTTAATCTTTGCAATGACCCATTTCAAGTCCATCGAGGCCATTTTCTGAACTGTAGCACAGTAAATTTAGTGCAGAAGCAAAGTTAAATTTATACCAACTTTGTGGCTAGGATTTGACTAGGGACTAGTAAACCGGTGGGAACGTGGGAGATTGTCAAGCCTGTCTCCAATTACACCATCACAGCCTGAAACTGTGAAAGAGCAAAGTAAATTAGCTATGACACAGCAACCTCTTATTACAGAACCCCATTGAGGTCCGGGATTGCCTTAAATGTTTTCAACAAATAATATTTTCATATGTAGCTGGTTTTTAATATATAGATAACTTCTGAGAAGCTTGCTCATACCCACATCTGGACAGGAACATTTGCATCAGTATCAACATGTAGGATTTTTATGATGTCACTTTTGCATTCAAAATATGATGGTGATACTGATTGGGTTTTGCTCCAAAGAACTTACATTGTACATATGTGCTAGGCAAAGGTAGTTTTTATTTGAACGCAAAAGGAGCAGTGCTGTATCAGTAGAAAAATAACAGATATTATGTACTTCAATGCCAAAATCCTTTCAGTGAAGAATTGGCTCATGAAGAAAGAAGTTATTTAAACAAAGCTGCTCTTGGTCTCTTTGCATGTGTTTCAAGGGAAAACTGAGGAGTTCTTCTAGCTTGTGTCAGTTACTGAAAATACCACATTGGACCAGCCACTTCTCTCCTGCCTACGCTTCAAAAACCTACCCTTGGTGACATGGGGAGAGGCAGAGAGTGATGGTGGAGTCAGTCCATATCTTTGATGCCAACTAGATATCTGCAGCTCAGTTCTTCCGACTGCTTTCAAAGCCTGAGTGGGACAGAGTGCCCAGGATGGAGGGGAAAAAAGCTATTCCAATATGTGAAAACTTATTCTAAATGTTATTAACACTTCTGCACTTACTTGTGTTCATTTTCACCTTGTTTAAAAAGCTCATTATGAAAATTGGCCATTTCTGCAGATAATGGAAATACAGAGAAAACCAAAAAAAAAAAAAGAAGAAAAGCTCATATATTGATAATACTCCTCCCCTGAGCACCAAGTATAAATATGCTTTGTACTTTGTGGCTCCAGAGCCAGTTGTAAGACCACTGGGTCACCAGGAATGTTTTAATCTGAGAGCATGATTACTTTAGCTTGCAACAACAAAGACTGCTATCAGTGCTAACAAAGCAATACGTATAATCTCTCTTCTTAAAACTCAGTATTTCATGAAGAAAACTACTTTCTTCAGATTTAAAATGAAGCAAAATTATATAAGGAAGACTGTAAAAAAGAGAGGTAGGGAAAAATCACTCATCCCTGTTCAAAGAAACCATATGTTGACAAGTCTGGAAAACTGTGCATTTTGTCCTGTAATCATAAGGGAGGGAAGATCCTTGAGAAAGAAATTAACTTCATCTTAGTTTAAAAACAGAACCTATTTTCAATACCTTTGTGTATTGATAGTAAGCATACAAGAAGAGCCTCTCTGGGACATATTACTCGGCATGATTTAACTCTCATATGTTTCAGTCTACTGAAACATAAAACCCTGTTTAGATTCCACTTGAGCCAATTAGCTTTAGCCACAAATTTGGCCACCACTTTCACTGCTGTTGGTCACCCTGGCTTAAAATTAAGCCTCAAATATTGATGAATTTCCTATGAAGTGTAGTGAAATTTCAATTTACAGTTTTCCAACCACAATAAATGTAGATTTACTAAACACTATCAATATTAGTTTTAAAAGAATAAATTTTTAAAGCTATTAAAAATCACTGAAGTATTCACAAATGCTTGAGGGAAATATTTTTGTACACACCAGAATGGCTTACAGATTACAGACCTCTAAGAGGCCAAAGAGAAAATAAAAGAATAAAAAAAAGTAAAAAAAAAAAAATCAGTTTTTAAATAGGTGTAAAAATGTCTTTGAGCATTCAAAAATCAAAGATATTTATTTAAGAAACAAAACAAAACAAAAAAAAGTTGTGCTTTACTAAGGGAACAAAACAGATTCCACTTTGAGAACTGATTACACAGATTGATTAAATGTGGAAGGTTTTTTCCTTTTTTTTTTTATTCATAGCTAGAAAGCTCCATCAATTCCTCCCTCCCCCCAAATATATTACCACCAAATTCTCCCTTTACCTTCCTTTCTATTACAGTTAGTAATAGAAAATATAAAGTATTTTTCTAGGACTCCCTGCATGGTAAATGCTTAAATCAGTTTTAAAATGTTTTACAGCTTATTATTATTATTATTATTATTTGTATTTGCATAATTTTTAATGTTTGAAAAATCAGGGCTTCATGAAGTGTTACATAAGTGTTGTATTTTCAGCACAGTACCAAGCTTGCCCTATATTATTTTTGCACAGCTAATCCTGATTAAGTAATTCAATTAATTAGCTTGATGAATCAGCTGGACCTACAATTTCTATCTGTAATCAGGCAGTTAATATATGAGACAGAAAAATTGAGAGTTCTTAACTCTGAACTGATGTCACATCTCTAACGGCAACCAAGCAAGACTGTATTAAGTAGAGATGCTAAATGCATTAATAGCAAGAGGAAATGAGGTTGCATAATCTTCTTTTAGGTCTCAGCACTGTGCAATGCTAAATATGAGATACACTGCAGTGTAGTTTAAAAGATACAGACCCACAGATAGTAATCCAGGTTGGTAGAGTGCATCAGAACCCTCAGAGCTGCCTGGGAAAAGGCTGCTCAGGACCTTCCAGGGACTGAGTCAATAGCAGTAATGTTCCCTGCACTCCCTTCTTACACTATATATTGAAGAAGGTAGATATGAGAAGGACTGGTTATACCATGTTCCTCAAATACGACATTTTATTTCCTTCCTAAATGGAAAAAGGAAGGAAATGTGATATCAATGCAAAACAGACAAGTGCCTCAAGCAAAGCAACATTAACTCAAGAATTAAAAACTAAACCCTTAGCAAGCAGCAAATTTTACCATCTAACCATCTTTCCTAATCTTGGCCTGTACTTCATGTGAACATCTGCCTAACTCAGGCTCATACACTCCCAGCACTGGATGTTTGGGAGTGGCAAGAACTGGGTTCTCTACCCACTTCTGAACCTCTTATCTAGCCTCTCTTTTGATATTCTCATTTGTGTTGAGGATCAAGTTACTCCGGCATAAGGATATGTATATTTATATTTTCTGCTGATACTCACAACAGCAAAAGCATCACAGTGATGATCAAATGAGGGTTATACTACAACTCCTGTAATGAGAAATAACAAGCTGTAAAAGCAACTAGTATATTATAAGAACTTAAAATAAAGAAGGATAAAGTCCCCCCTGGGTATGCCAATAGCAACATTTTATTTCAGAGCAGAGACCCACTTTTGAAATTAATTGCCCAGTTGTTTACACATAGGATCTGCTTGGTTTACATCATGGACAAGTAATCTTGATGCATACAAACTAGATTTCTTGCAAATGAAACTCAGACCACACCATAACGTCCCACCATGAATGCAGAAGCAAACCTCCAAATCACTAAGTACACATCACATCCTCCAGCATGGAGCTATTGCACCTGCACCAGCAGAAGGCTGTCCAAACACTAGATACTGAAGTGACCATGAAGTGTCTCTACTGCTCTGCCAAGTTACAATGCTATGCAATGTCCCAGGGACACAGTTCTGCTCATGTGAGAGGAACTAAGGCTTTTCTAAGGGGATAATAACTAAGTTGCAGAGTGAGGACAACTGTAACCTTATGACAACTGTCACATACCAAAGAGGGACAATCAGTGCTCAGTGAATATCAGGAACAGCCACCAGACCTAAGGGGTGGCATGGTAGGTGCATCCTGACCTTGTGAATTCAGGTGGAAACACACTTCTGATTCTGCATCTGACTGGATATTTGTGATGAATGCTGACCCTAAGGACTGATGTGCACACATGCCTGCAGGAGAGTCTGGAGGCTATGAGCTGCAGAAGTTTTCTGCATAGCAACTGGCAGCAGCCTCAGAAACTACCTGGCCATTCACAACCCTATATAAATTCCTAACTCCATGCTGGAGACTGAACAGGTTGTGTCTGCAGCCCACCATGCTAAGTGCAGCTCTCAAAGTCCATCATCTTCCTGCACCTGCTTAAGTGGAAAGAAACAAACCTTTGCCCAAAGCTAGATAGTGAATAACCGTCCTGTAGTTCTGTCTTTAACTTCTTTGTCTTTTTTAAAGCCATAAAAAGAAGCATTAAGGAGGTAATATAAATTTGCTCCATTTTACTCCCTGTAAAAAAGAAATGAAAAAAATTCTGAAGAGTACTTGAAAAATCAAACTGAGGTACCTGGAGACAACAATGATATGTATCAAGGACTGCCCACAAACATACTTTGCCCAATGAAAGTACTCACTAGAAGATTTTTTCCTTTTCAGACATCAGATAATAATTGTGGAGGTATAAAAATAAACTTGGACACTTTTCATCTATCAGAAGATCATAATTCACAGGTTTTGAGCACACAATAAACAAATGGTGGCAGGACAAATGTTAGTTCTGTCAGTTCTTCTGGGAATCTGGGAATTATCCAGTGTGGGGAAAAAACCAAAACTGTCAGAGATGGGTCTGTGCAGCAGAGAAATCTGCTGCACAAGGTTGTTAACAGTCTTGATAGTCCTGTTCCCTAGACAAATCGCAGAGCCATATCTAACAGCAACTCAAGAGGTAGCACTCATCACTGTCATTCAACCAGATGCAAGATTGTCTGCCAAGATAAAGTTGCAGAAAACTGATATAACCAAAATAAAGGATGGTTATGATAACATCCACAATGCATAAATAAAGAGACTTCCCTTTTCTTCTTGATATGAAAGGGAAAAGCCTTCATCTCATATGAACTGACATGGTTCTACTGTCTACCCTAAAGTTACATTGATTTATCACCAACAGAGCCAAAAGTCACATAAACAATTTTCCAACAGGAACACCTAACCAGCAAACAAGCCTGTGAGGCTCAAATCTTCCTTCTGGCCCTAGCAGTATCTTTTGCACAGAACTAAGCAGTGACTTGGATGGGAAAACAGATTATTCTGACACCTTCATTTGAAAGCATGTTCTGTCTTAGTCCTGGTCAAGAGATTTCTGTATATGAAAGACCCATTTTAAGCCTAGAAATTGTTCTCTATAAGCATTTTTCTCCCCCAGAGAGAGTGAGAAAGAGAGGTTATATCACCACTCTTGTATTCCAAACCCGAGAATGGTTTGATCGTTTTAGTTTCTGTTTGCTGACTGCATAGGCAACATGTAGTAATGAGTTTTTAGTTGTCACTACCTCTAGGAAGCAATTAAAGCACAGTAACTCATACATTTATCCAAAGAACAGAAAGGCTGACAAGTAGGCTTTCAGTTTTATGGGTGTAACACTTTCAACAAACCACAGGGAAAAAAGGTTTCCCTCATCGTGAGGGCAGCCCATAGATTTGCCAGCTAAAGTTAAGCCTTGGTATCCAGAAACATTAAGAAATTCTGCTGGTCAGTACCAAGTTGTTTAAATTGTTTAAATGTGTTCCACTGCTACAGAGCATAAGTAAATGAAGAAGATACAAAAGATCCTACAGCTTAGCTGCAAAGATAACCACTTTTGCAAATACTATCTGGTGAGCACTTAAGGTGCTGAATTGAAAAACAACATGTAATTAACAACTTGCCTTGCAACACTATGCCCACATACAGAGATTAAAAAGACACAGCATGCTCAAAAATAAGAATGCAAAAGCTAAACACATCCACAAAATTGACTGAAGCCACCACTGTGAGAACGCAGCTGGGGCATGAACAAAATTGCATGAGGTCATCTCGCATCTGCCATATGGTTCAGGTCCATAAGCCAGGCATGGGCTTTCTTGCACAGCCAGACACAAACTCACAGAAGCTGGCCAGACATGACAGAAAACTGAAGAGCTACTTCACTAGTACTCGGCAGACATGGATTTAGGGCTTTATAGAACCATCAGCTGGAACCATCTGTGACTGTCCTACTACTTCCAATTTCTGTAGGAAGCAAGACTTTGAAAGTCAGACAAGGAAAGACACTCGTAGTCTCAGCTATTAGAGCTGCATTAGCACTGAAAATTACTGCCTACCCTCTGAAGTTGCTTACTTGGTTGTGAAGACCCTATGTTCATATCAAATCCTGGACTTCACCTTTCTTGGCATCATCTACCTCTCCCAGCTAACAAATCAAGAGCTGAAGTACTTGCAAGCAACTATACTACTTAGGAGCCTAAACCCATTGATTTTGTTGCATGCCAAGTACACAGTGGAATACAACAGCTAATTCACAAAAGCTCCTTTGATGTTTCCAGTCATATATAATATGCAGTAATATTTCAGTAAACTTCAAGTGATTTTTTAAAATGTGAAATACCACACATGTCAGTGAAGTTTCACAAAGATGAATTCCAGCCACTATATGGAGCAGAAAAAAAAAAAAAAGGTAACAATATAAAGGCCATCAAGATCTGAAGGTATCCTGCCAATGAAGTAGTTGAATGAGTGAAAAAAACTTTACCAGAAACCTTAGGCTAGCCTCATTATTAGACAGCTTCATTTTGATCTGTAGAACAAAACACTATTCCATTGCATAGGAAAAAAAAATGACACAGTGCTTTTCTGTAATTTACAAATTTATAGAAGAGCTATAGTCTGGAATTTGGATGACTCCAAGGGCACAGCATTGATTTGCTTATAGTATGAGGAGAGTATGCATCAGGTAAATCTTTCTTGTCTGTCATACAAAGGCTTGCATACATATCTTTTGCAGATTCATTCTCAATATATAACAACACACAAATACCTCTGAAACTGGAGGCAAGTCAAAATGAATTTAATTCCCAGAGCAATCCACACACATTGTTAGAAGAAACAGATGCTACTTCAAAAATTTTACTCTATAGGGTTAGGCAGACATGAGTTTGAACTAAGAACCAGTCAGCACCAGAGGAAAAGAACACATACAAAAAAACAAAAAGCTTCTTGACTGTAATTTTGTTGCCTTCCCAAAACTTGAGAAAAAGCTTTTGAGATATTGTTTACTATTTCACAGTGCCAACAGCATGCACTGAAATATCACAAGACCAAAAAAAAAAAACAAAAAAACCCCTTCCATTTATCTTAATAGCAAAGATTTTTATTGTAACAAAATGAAGGAACCTGCATTCAGTGTAATCAATTCTGAAATTGGAAGCTAAAGGGAAGCATCAAAGAGGGAAGAAGGTGCTTGAGGAAAAGACATTAAGGACCTGACACCTCCATTAATTAAAACCTTGCCTAAGTAGCAAATGTAGTATCAAGACCTCATTAATACCAGCTTCCTTCAGGTGGACAATCACCATGACAGAGCCACCAGAATCACTCACCTTTTTCACACTTTAAAGTCAGGAATATAAGAGGCAAATAAAAGGCTTATTTTTCACTGACTTGTGTCTCTGTGCAAAGGTAGTACCCATCAGGACCCATATGTCACCGCCCTGCCACTCCATTAACTCAGGTGAGAAATTAACAAGACATAAAGGATGAAAGCAGAGCTACAGGCACTTAAGTCAAACAGCCTGTTCTGCCTTTTTTTTTTTTTTTTAAACTCAGAATATTTACACTAAGAGAGTTTAAAAACTGGAGAAGGAATATTTTAATAGAGACACAATTTTCACTAGTCAAAGAGTTTAGCTTAAACTTCTTGGTACACCTGAAGTGTAATGCTGTGTGTAGTCAATTAAATTCAGTACTTCAAGGTTTATACCTATCCATCAGAGCCACTTTTTTTCCCCTGCTTGAACAGGAAACTTTTATCCCTGTACCAGCAAATCAGCCTTTCTACCACATTAGCACCCTAAGAAAACAAGTTAATCTGTCAGTAGCTGGACACTTTAATTATAACATTTGCATGGGGTGACTTCAACAATACTGGCATGACAAGTCCTATTTGCACATTGCCTTCTGCTCTTTTTTTCAAAATCCCTTGAAGCGGCAGATACCAGTCAGTAATAACTGATGTTGTTATCTAATTGCAGGGAATATAGATAAAAATTAAAATGAAATTTTATCAGGAGTACACATACAAAAAAAAAAAAAAAAATAAAAGAAAGAAAGAAATAGAGAAAATTTCTGCCAATTCCTGCATCTGAGGGATCAATGTGGTTTTGCAAAAAATCTGTCTCTGGATGAACTCATCTTCCAAGACTGCAGTCCAGATTATTACCTCTTTTTCTTCATACATGATAGCTAATGTGAAAAATAGTCTTTTTTTCTAAAATGTTAATGTTTTGATGGTATGAGGCTTTTGGGCGTCTTGGGGCTGTTCCTATTGCATTTTTTTTTCCCTGATGATATTTTAAGTGATAATTGATTAAATCTCACTTATTTTTACAGCTGTTAGAAAGGTGGAATGTCAGGGACTGGCAATAACAGGGACTGGCAATAATAGTGTATGGAAAAAGAGCTACTCAGAAAGCCCACAAAATAGCACAGTCCAAAGTGCTTTAATACTACAGAATAAAAGAATGTGAAAGTGTACTAACTAGAGTATAATTCAACATTTTCTGTTGATTCAGTAGCACATATATGCATTTCATTTTGCAATTTATAAATAGATTTCATAATTGCAGACCTTGGTATAACTATCAAAGATCATACAATAACTAAAAGAATGCTAAGTCCATTATTTAGACATTGCCTCCTTTTTTATACTTTATGTTCCTACATTAGCCTGAAATGTCCAAGAAGAGACAGAAAGAAAATACGAAAAGACAGAAGGAACATAAATATCAGAAAAAGTGATGAATAACATTTCTAGCAAGTAGATCAATTTCAATTCACAAGCTTAAGATGCTGAGTTGAAGGGTATTCAGATGTAAAAGTTTGAGTGGCATATTGACAGCACATAGTGGTATTAGGAAGAAAAATGCTGCATAATTTAATTGCATCAAATCTCAAATCAACTAAAATAAAAAATCCTGTGATTCACTGAATGGTAATAAAATATTGCAAATGAATGTCATCACTCCTTTTTCAATCAAAATATCACCTAATAATTTTCCCTTTCCCAAAGTATATTAATAGGAAGACCAGTGTCCAAGGAGCACATTTGACAACTTGCAATCATGAACAAGAAAGAAAAAGTCATTCACACTGGACCTCATCCAGAACCAACTCATGCTGTACTGGGAGTCCTCAAACACACCACATGAAAATCCTTGCTTTCAAATGATAAACATGTCAAAACTGGAACAAAGAAAGTCCATTTGTACCATTCAAGACTATGCACTTTGTAAGGCAGTAATGAGATAACAAGAAACTGAGAAATAAGCCTGAATTTGCAGGAGTTACAACAATGACAAAAACCTATCTCATATTACATGTACTTACATTAATGTTTCTCAGACTGGAAAATACATATGGATCTTGTGGAGGTCTCACAGTTGCAGTAGTATCAAGGATTCTTTTATAGTTCATTGATGTTCTTGGGAATTTAGCCCAAACATTCACCTATTTTCCTAGTAATTGTACAGAAGAAAATAAAGCCTTTTTTTAGTTAATACTTCTGAAAGTTAACAATTTATAAAATACTTTTCCATAGATTTTCAACTACACAGAATAAGGACACATGAAAGGACAGCTCTGGGCTTGAAATTCTAAGTGTAGCTTTTTCATAGTAGATAGTGATGTTGGGTTTTTTGGGCTTTTTTGTGGCTGCTATACTTCAATATATGACAGTATATGACAGGCATAATGTTAATTGGCATCTGTGTCTTAGAATGGCCAGTTAACCAGATAACTGCTTTTGAAAATTTCCTGTCTTATTAATGTTCCTGCATTATAACATTTTGAGGTTAAACTACTTTTGCTTAAACTTAAATGAAAAGTTCTTATACAAACACATAAACATAACTAAAGGAATAACTAAATGCCACTGCTAATTAAATAAATACTAATTGCTTCCCACTGACATAGTTCTTTCAGGAATTTGAGCTTCAGTTTGAGTGATATATAAAATATATTGATTAGAAACAAATACTGAATTAGCCTTCAAATTTGTCACCATACTTGCTCCAATAGGCAGGCCACAGTGCAAATGGACCCAGTTAAGTCAGTTTCTGAGTATTAGTGAATCATAAAGATTACTTCATAAGGAGTTCTCCGCAGTAATATAGAAAGCTAATGAACCGTAAGAGAAATATTCTCTGTAATGATTGAGAATTGGCTGGAAAAAATGCTTCTGTATAAGCTTTCTCTAACAAAAATGACTAAATGAACAGTCTTGAAGAAAATTCTTTTAAAATTAATTTTAAAATTGTAAAAAGAAACCATGTAAATGGCAAAACAACCCTTTCTCACGATTTCAAAATGGAAAGACTAATTGCCTATTTCAGAATTGCTTTATTTAAAAGTCTGGTCTTTTAGATAGTTGTAATAAAACCTGAATCATTTCAACTAACTAAAAATTATAAAGCTATTTTATGTTGGCTTTTTTAATCAAGGGTAGGGTTAAAAATGTGAAATATCAAATTTCCAAACAATAGAAAATCCACTGCTAATCTCTTCTAATTGGAGCTGCAGCTTTAGCTCCAGAGGTAAGTTAGACCCAATGTTCCCTGTTTCACAAAGTTCCCTGCTAAGGGAAGCGTTACAGAGATGAAAAAAAAAATAAAAAATGAACTGAACCAGACTGTGAGACAATAAATTGCGAAACAATGTACTGCGCATCTCTGTCTGTTGTTGAAACACTGCTTACAGTGGAAAAATGGAATGGATTTCAAGTCCTCCCATACTCTTCTCAGAATGAGTTTGAGTAAATGTTTCATACCTAATGGGAAAAGTTTCCTCCTTCATAACACATACAGAAAAACTTCGTAAGATATGTGTGTGCAGATATGCCACTTCCTGACATTGCAATAGATGCTACAAAGACAACATCTTTGTCCTGGTTATAGTGACCAGGACCAGTTTGTCACTGTGTGGGTGTGGCTAAGACTGTGTATTCTACACCCTCTATGTAATTTCTCATGAACTGTTAACAATGGATCATTTGCAGCAGCTTCCTGGGGCACACCTGACCCCTCAGGCTACAGGGTGGGTGCTTGGGAACTTCTTCGAGATAAGAAAGGTTTCCTGTCTTCACACCAGTGACTCAGGTGTGATAATGCCCTCTGGAGAGCCATTAGCACCCAACCTGAGGGTCATGTCTGCTAATGGGCCATCAGGGATTCCAAAAATATGCCATGACTCACCCTACACAGTAACTCACCCATTGTGAAACTCCCCACCCTGGGGGAGGTACTGGGCACTCCCACCTGAACCTAAGCACATATATACTCGGCGTTTTGGGACTGAACTCCCTCCCTTGCTGGATCCAGAGGAGGACCAGAGCCTCAGCAGGACTGCGACTGCCACTCTTGACCAGACCGGGACCATCATCCTCAGGAACAGGTTTCCTTTTTCCTTTTACTGTGTACTCAAGGGGGCCGGGTGGTGCTCAGCACAGGGGCTGGCAAGTTCCATTCTGTTTGTGCCCCAGGGTGCTGGGTTACACACCTGTTTCTGTGGGTCAAACGGGCTTTTTCCTCTGGACCCTTGTACTTATTGTGATCTTTTTAATAAATTGTAGTTCTGACTTGCAGTCTTTTGTGAGTTGGGTTCATTTCTCCAGCCGGTTTACATTTAAACCAGCACAATCTTAAACACTTTTTCTTGTAATTAATTACCATTCCTCCATCCAGTCAGATAGCACATAGCAAACATGGAAAGACAACAATAATATCTGTGGGTGGGTCCATCCAACAAAGAGATTGGGTACTTTGGTCAAAAAGTGATATTAATACAGAACACTTCTGCTAAATTGCTCTTCCCTTTTCTTTTTCTCAAGAACAGATATGAAGTGCCATCTAGCAGACTGATACAGAAAAATACAAGTCTCAATAGAAACAGCTTAACAAGTCTGTGTGAAACACACCCACCACCATTGCTTCTGTGACATCTGACTGGAGACCATGGAGGAAAGCAGCACAGCCTTATAAAACTGAGTCACCTACACTGAAAATCTGATGGAAAACTATCACCTAGAGGTGATTCAGTGATTGAGATGTGGAAGGAATCAGAGACAGCTCCCCAGCGTGCTCTGCCCACATAGAGTGCCACAGGGTGGCCATCACCACCAGGGACCAGGACAAGTGTGCAAGCAGCAAACTTTTTGAGGAGGGGGGCAAAAACCAAAAAAGTGTTTCTGATCAGAATGCTACAATGTTGCAGTCACTTTGAGAAAGTGGAAACGATTTTTCAGGAAAGATGAGAACAAGACAGGTAAATCAGACTTTAAATCTACTGTTGCTAACAATATTAAGAAAGAGGGAAAGCCTTGGGAAAATGCAAATACAGGAAAGTGCATCAGTATTTTGAATACCATCACAAGCCAACTACTGCTAAGTGATGCACAGTGCTTTGCTTTAAAGTAGAAAACACTGCATTTTAATTAAAATAAGTAGGTAATATTAATTGCCATTACCAAAGCAGATGCTACAGAGAGAATACCACACAAATACATGGGGAACAACTGGTTGATATAAGAGCCCAAACCTGCCAAAATTAAGGGAGCCCAATTAAGCTGTCTCTTGAGGTTTTCCGGCTTAGATGCCTAAGATGATCTGACTGAAGCTCTTCTCAAACAAGTGAGGTTTGATCCCTCCAGCTGCCTCTCACTTTGGACCAGAAGATCTTGGCTCCCTTATCCTCAGTAAAACTAACAACTTAAAACTCATCTTCTGAATTTGTCCAAGTTTAGATCCAATCCAAATATAAAATATAAGAATGGAATACACAATGGTCCTTAAGATTGTTGAATAAAACAAGGTAGATTTTTTGTTTGGTTGTTGTGGGAGAAAAACAATGTAAATTCAATAACAAGGGAGGAACAGTTAAGCATAAAAAACCAGAGCGTTCATATTTATAAAAGCCTGAATGTAATGAAGAAGCATTAATGAGCCCTTCTTCTTTTTAGCACTCACAGCATGACACTGTTCTTTAAATGAGGAACTCACTGCAAGGGGCATATCTCAGCTGTAACTAAATCCAAGGAGGTGGTCAGCTACCAGGAGAATATGGCATATAGTCACACTGTTAAAAAAAAAAAAGTTTACTAGAAGATCTTTTTTATGTCATCTTATTGTCAGATAGCTCATACAGAAAAGACTTTACTCAGGAATCCAGTGTAAATGAACTCTCTAAGAAAGAAAACAATTTTGTTCTCTTTCTTAGATGCATAGTAAACATCACCTGAAATGGCTTATTTTCATTTCTTTCTTGCCTACTCAAAATTCATCATCTCCTATCATTCATGTTGATTTGTTCATATCCACTTAACAACTGCCATCCAACTTTGTTCAGCTTCATTTGTATCTCAACTTGACAGTCATTATCTGACATTACTCATCTTCATTTGCTTGGCAATACTTCCCTGATATTCTTGTTCAAGGATTCATCAGTTTTTTGAATTTCCCAATTTTTTCAATATGCCAATATCCCTATCTATAAGCACCAAAACTAACAACTTGTATTGTTCTGTTTGAAAACTGTTTTTCATTTCCAGTAAATCTCTTGAAAGCCGTTTCCCCCTGCTTTGCCATGATAAGTACCCAGTATTTCCCATTCTTTCACCATAAAAGGTAAAAAAATACCTATATTAGTTTATTTACATTCATATATATGCACACAAGTACATAAATATACATAACTCCTTAATTTCCAGTATAAACAAGTATCTTAGTCTTAAATAAACAATGAATTCTCTTGACCTTTCAGTTTCAGAGTAAGAAGATGTCAATCAGCAGTATTGTATGTAGTAGTACAACACATTTAGGCCTTTAATAAGCTGAAGAGGAATATCTTTCACGGTTGATTGTGCCCCCTTATGCCTTAGTATTTTGCCAGGGGGAAAAACACCTAAATAAATAGTTCATAATATACATCAGCAAATATGGCATCTCCCTTACTCTTGAATTTTCTTCAAGTGTTTCACATTTTTAACATTAACTTCCTAGAAAATACTCAGTATTTAATCTGAAGATAACAGACAACATTCTTGCACATTTGTAATTCTTCAGTCAAGGTAATCTGAATCTTCTCAATAAACAAAATTACCTGTTTATACTGCACAGAGTGTAGGTCCTAGATCCAAATGTTTGATGTACATCCAAAAATAAATGGAAGAGTTTTCAATACTCTCTTCAGTGTCCTTCTATGAATACTATGCAAATTAATTTGTTAGCTAACATATCTGCAGAACATGACAATAGAAGACAAATAAATAATTTATGCATTGTGAATGAATTTATTATAACTGTTTCATGAACTGTTCCAAACAGCACAAATCTGACTTGCCTCAAGGCATCTGTTAGAGCTGACATAATTTACTCTGGACAAGACCTGGTCAAAAGCTCCAGAATTTGCACCTCAAGGTTGCTTGTGATTAGAGGTCACTCAGTGTTAATGAAACGAAGGAAAACTGCAGAACAGGGTACCATTAGGATGTCCTTAAATATGACTGTTGCTGCATTTAGGTATTTACCTTCATCTCACATACAGGAAGCTGAAGTCATAAGAATGAGATCAACTGCAAAAATCACTACTTTTTTAGCCAAATGACACCAACCTTCAAGCAAGGACAAAGATGGGCTAAATACAGGTCTTCCCCTTTGCTTGACCTTTCGTTCCCTCCTCCTTGCATACAGATTTTGTACTAGCCTTTTGCTAAGCTGCAACTTGCTGTGCTGCACAATGAGTTCAAGCAACCTCCCTCGTTCCCCCATTTTCGCATACACGTTTCAAATCCCCTTTCCACTTCCCCTTGCACCATGGGCCATTTAAAACATTTCCTTGACTTATCTGCAGCTCTGCCTTTTATACCCACCTCTAGGGTATCTGTACTTTGAGCCTAATGTTGCAAAGTAAGCAAAATGTTTTTTTCTGCTTCTGGCAGGTTAACCAAGATGAAACATCACTTCGAGTCCTGTTTTAGTGCACATCTCCCCAGTTCTTTTTCCTACTCCATTAAAGGTGACGGGTCTGTAGCCAATACAGGCCAGCATAGACCTTTGGAAGGTAAATGAGATACAGCTGGAAATATTGCAAACTAAAAATATCACATTTTCGAAATTTTCATCTGAATTCAGTTCAGTTTCTTTCAATTGTACCAACACATACAAACTGGCTCCATAATATCTATTAATACATTACAGCTTTAAAAAAATAATAACAGTATGATATAATTTTGTGACCATCTCATGCAACCCAGCTGTCACAGTAAAACATTCCCAACATTATTGAAAACAACTGGTGAATGTGGATTTATAATTCTCTAGGGAAGACTGGTTTTAAATAAGAGTAGTCCTCTATCTTCTACAAAATCAAGTTTCTTAAGATAATTCAAAATGCACAAGAGCCTCCTGGTAGAGTCTCAAATAACTACATGTCTATTAGAATATCTTATTCAATTCAAAGGATTTAAAAAAGATTTATAGATTTCAAGAACTTGGAAACAAGGTGTGGGTTTTTCGTTTTTTTAAAAACATGGGTCAGTGTCATAGCCAGTTCTGAGCAGGTTAAGTATCCACTTTCTTTAGTTCTGATCAGAAATAAGTGAAAGGGGGAGAGTAGTTTTATGCCAGAACTAGACTTT
>VXBX01007772.1:206237-234754 GCA_013400415.1 Scytalopus superciliaris | reverse complement strand
ACATGGATAGAAAATAAGCATTATGACATTGTTCAGCCTAATCCTTCCATCTTCATTCAGTATGCTATAATTAATTATCCTCATCTTACTGAAATTCATGCATTTCTTCTAGATGGGGATTCATTATAGATGTTTCAAGACATTTATCAAAGAATGTATGTCTCACTACAGTGTCTGAAAGGTGACAAAGACCTTTAGGAAACAAATAAAAACTTTCTACTGGCCAGGTCCATTATTATATGAAATAATCATTCCTGCTAGGCAGTAGAAACCTCATTATATGACATGTTCAAAAGAAGCCTAGCACAAGCATTAGAAAATACCGTATATTAAATAATCCTTTTTTATTAAGAGATGGTTTCACCAGAATACCTGCAGGGATCCTCCCCTTATCTGGTTTGTAATATGCAACCATTTAGGAGACAAAAAGCGCAATTAAAACAGGCTGAGGTAATGTGTGAAGCATTCAGATTGCATGTGAGGCTGCAGTGTTTATATAAATTTATATATATATATGTACAAGACATTAGTCACAAAACTCCTTGGGGAGCTTAGGTAAGCCTATGGCTAAGTCAGTAGATATGATCTAGAAATGTAACATCACAAACTACTGGATGCTTAAAAATACTTAACTTCCTCTACACCCACCTTCTAAAACATGGGTAAGATGCTATATTTCCATTTCTGGGATTTTAAATGTGTTAGAAACACGTACAAAACAGATAATTTCATGTGTATCTGTAAATTATCCTATGGGAACCCACAGGGAGCACACACAGTTTGCTAATTTGTGCAGGACAGGATGGGTGTTTAGTGTATGCAAAAAGGGTATGTGTTTTGGTTTTCAAATTAATTTCTCAGTAATTAGATAGCATTTCTGTCTCGTGGGAATTGAATCAAAAGAGCTCATGATCACAAGTGTCTCAGCAGATGAGACAACTCTAAGAGGGATTTTTTTTTTTTTTTTTTTTGAAAATTAGTCTTACTTCAAGCAATAAACTTTGCATTTCAATTTGAACACCATATATTTAGAAAGAATTTCTAGAACAGCAACAAAAAAACCCATCCTATCCAAACGCACAGGAAAGGTCTTCCTCAAATCCAGCACAATCCCATCCTCGATAGTTTCCATTTCTTCTGGTGGTGTTTTTCAAAACCCTGTCTCTGAGGAAGTGACATAGCATGGAGAGTTTCCAAAAACCTGAGCTTCAAATGGAAGCTAACAGAGCTGCAGGTACTGTGCACCTCCACCCACTACGAACTTGTTAATCCTAGTTCAGTTTCTTTCTAGCTCAACACCTCCCACAAGGAAATACAAGATTTCTCCCTCCCCTTAAGCTTGCTACATATAAATTTACAACAGGGGCAGTCTGAATCATCTCCCAAGTGCCAGTGCTATTTCTGAACTACTAGTACTCCAGTGAAGGCTCTTGACCTGGCAAGCTGGCTTTGGCACAAATAACTCCAGTCCCCTTTTAGAGTTGGGTTAGGGACTAGAATAGTTCAGCAGGTCTCCTCCACTGTTCAAAGCAGGGCTTCTTCTGATAGCTGTACCATGACATTCATCACGTACAATTGCATTTAGGCAAATTGCATCCCATTACACATCATTCCTACACTCATCTAGACAGCATTTCTTTCATCTCTCAGCTGCCGTTTTGACACAGACTTCAAGCAGTTTAAGCAAGAGTCTCGTGCCCAGAGGGTTCCTGAAATCAGAGGGACTGTTTAACTTGCATTGGAGGATAAGTGTGCATGTAATGAACAGCTATCCTGTAAATGCAGTTCTGTAGCAGAAAAAAAAGCATATAAGGAAGGGACAACTGAATCCTTTCCACATAGAACTGGAGTTTCATTCCACCCTTTGACAGACAGGTGTCAATTTTTGTGTATCTCTGTACTAGATAAAGGATAAAATTTAATATCCACCATGGTGACAGTCATCATAGCTTGCTGAGTCAGTTCAGTTTTAAATATTTAACTTTGATTACTTGAGGTAGAACTTTGGTGGACAGCTCCATAGTTAAATCCTTTAATTTTTTGTTGCAATTCTATTTATTCCAACTCCAACAGAAGCATGGGGTTGAGGGGGTCCCTCTAGTGGATTTTTATTTACAAACTGTATTTCATTGTCCTCATCCAATGCTACCATGACTGGTGAAATCACATGTTAGATTTGTAGAGCAGGTTGAACTGCATGGAGCCTCAGGAGGTGTTATGAACATCAGGAGTAGACTAGTTCTACCAGCATTCCTCAACTGGCCTCAACCAGCCTTCCACATTGATCAGGTATGATAAACCTGATGATCAGAGACTGCATCTCCTCCAGTCCTAGAAAATGTTTTGGCCTTGAGGACTGAGTTTTGACCTTCTTCCAAAAGCCATGCTTAAGATTTTTCAGGTTTTGAGTCTAGCCATTTCTGAGAAAAAAGATGGCAGACATAATCCATGCCTTACCATGCCAGCTGTTCCTACAAATTACAGATACAGTTGGAAACAGGTTTCCTCAGTCACCAAACCCCCGTTTAATATGAGATGCACAACTACATTACCTTCACCTCCTTCCGTCTCACAACAGCTCTGCTGCATTCAGACATTCACCTTGATTCAAGTAACGCCTTTTTTTTTTTTTTTTGCATTTTCATAAAGGGTATCTTTGTGCACATATAATTTGGTGATAAGTCAGGCATAACAGTGATGGAGAGGAAACGAAACACATTTGTAGACTGCTTTTTCTGGGAAACCCTAGGAAGAGCTTAGGAAAAAAAAAAAAAACAATATCAGACTTGCCTCTGTAGAGATGCTACTGGAAGTACAAGAAAAAACAGTATTTGGACTTGAGAAGGAAGAATGTTATCCCATTACCCAGATGTTAAAATGCTGGAGTTTAAAACAAAAGCAAAGCAACAGCAGACTACTGACACTGAAAAAAATGCCACAGACATGAGAATGAAAGGGTAATGTTTATATTTAACATGTTGCTGCTCAGACACCAGCTTGCTCAATTTTCTCCCTTGTTCAAATGCTGCTTTTGTTTTTACAGACTACATGAACTGATGTAGTGAACAGCAACCATATACTAACAACATGGCGCCCTCTCTCTGACCTAGCATCAACAGGCAGCCTCTAGCTGAATACAGCTAATTGGTATTTGTTCTTTGTTACCAAGCCACTTCCAACCAAAAGCGTAAGTTTTAAAAGTGCTTGGTCATGAAATCACACTGCAGTGAAATGACATGCTGGGCAAGAGGACAGATGCTACCTTTTCTGAAGGCGATGGGTGTATACTAGCTTTAAGAGCTTTAGTTTCACATGAATTGAGCCTGATGTTGCATAAAAATTTGTCATGTTGCAATCCAAGATAAAGCAGCCTTTTATATACACCCATTCAACAGCCTTAACACTTCATAGGAAAAATAAATAAATAAATGCTATATCCTGGGCTTTATGCATCTCCAAAGACCAAAGATTGGTGGTCTGCTCAGAGTATCTGCAAGAGCAGTAACTGTTGAGACACTAAAATATGCTGTGCATGCTCTGCCTACAGCAACATGATAGCCATTATTATGTTTTATAGCTAGTAATCACAGTAATGCTTAAAAGCACAGGGCTGTTGAAAAAAATTATTTATGAAAATGACAGCTTTATGCTGCCTATTCATAGCTATAAACTGTTTGTTCAGTTTATTAATGGAGAATTTCTTTGGAGGGTTAATATTTTAGTTTTGTATATCTGTGTATATTCCCTGCATTTCATGCTACCTGGTCAGTCAGCAACATCTCACAGTCTCCCCAGAATTTTAAGCTACCTCAGGAATCGACAGAAATCCAGCCTGTATTTCAGAAGTGCATTGATCTATGATACACACAAACCAGACGTACTAGATCTGGGCAACTGAACCAGGCTCCTCTCACAAAACCTCTGTTAAACTGATTGCTCAGGTGCTGCAACTCACTGCAGCCAGTTCTGAAAGCACACTGAACTACATCAGCTGAAGTCCAAATCCTTGTGCATTTGCCACCAGACAGTCACACTGCATTAAGTCATATTTTGGCAATACTAGTATTCAGACTGTCACCTATTAACTGGGCAACTTCCAGTGAAATCACACACACCTGAAACTCCCAGTGCTCCTTTAGAGCTCACCCTCAGCTGGTGTAAGGACAGTTTCACTAAGCTTGTATAAGAGGAAAGAGAATATCTTCTCTCAAAAACATTACACATAGTCACAACCATTTCTGCTTTAGCAAGGTGAGGCTATAACATGCAAAAAGCATGTTTCATGCTCAGCCAAGTAGCAGGACCTTCACCCTGATGAGGAAGCAGCTATTCTATGATGGTCACAGAAAGTCCTCAAACCCTTGAAAAACTTCTATGGCAATGCCATTCTTGGAGGAGGAAAAAAAATTGCTCTTAACTTTATGAATTAATGAATTAAATTACTCAAATATTTAGTACTAGTCTAAAGAATTATAGATTATGTTCTGTTGAATTACTGTTTTAGTAATTCCTAAATTCCATGCTTTGGTGTCACATAACTGTATTTATTAACTCAAACATAAAAAACCCCAAGAATTTACACCAAGCAGAGTAAATCCAGAGTTCCTTCCCCACTGCTAAAAAGTTTTGGACTCTTTATTATTGCCCTGCAACTCATGTAGTCATTTTCACTAGACATTCATGGAAAAAACACTTGCAAAATGTCAAAGAAATGGCAGTATCCTGGGTGAAAGTTTATGTGAGGCATAGTGAACTCAGACTTGCAAGTCTTATTTGCACAGGCATCAAAACACCAGCATGGCTTTGCTGTCTACTTCCTATGACAACCTGGCTGTCACCTTCTTCTCTTGTCTCTCAACTTCTCTTTTTCCTAAGGAAACCCAAAATATCAGGAGTTTGACTAAAAAGGTAGGTATAGGTTTCACCGTGTCCACCAGCTCTATAGCCCTAATTGATTCACAAAACTTCCCTTTAAGCTGCATTCTTGTGCACACAAAGCCATTCTGCACAAAGTGTGAGTCAAAGCCAGTGCAGCAATTTTTTGTCTTTTACCTCACTTCTTTGTGTTGATACAGTGGCATGAATAATTCCCAAGTGGGAAAAAAAAATCCTAGTTTGTTAATACTTTTCAGTAGAAAATTAACGTTGATAGCAGCAGGCTTCAGAAGCTCACAACCATGAACACCTTGAAAATGTGGTGACATTTACACCATTCCTTTTAGCTTTAGTTTGGATTGATAGGAACTATCTGATTCCTCCTCAGAAGCTAATGAGTGCCTGTAACACCAAGTGAAAAAGAAACGTGAACTGGAAAAGAGCTGTTCTCTGGTTTCTCCTCGGTTCTGTTGCCAAGGAAACAGCTTCCCCTCAATGAACAGCATGGGATTGGACCAGCTGCTTCCTCCCAAGGCTAGCTCCCCAACATCACAAGGCTGCATTGAACAGATTAGAAATAAAACAGAATAAATGCACATCTCTCTAAAAAAGACCAGTTGAAACAAAATTCACAGAATTACAGATTTTTTTACTTACATCTTTTGAGCATGGCAAGAACTGTCTCTCAGAGACATCATAAATTCAAGACACTGGCAAAGCATGGTCATTAAAGATCCCATGCCGTCTTTTCATAAGATTAAACACATTGTTAGTCTCACTGTCTTGGCTGTGCTCCAACTTGAATAATTGCATTCTGGATAACATACCTAAATTCCCCTTCCACTTCAGTATGACAAGAAAGTTTTTATTGCTTCCTTTTTTAAAAGAACCAAGGGTCATTGCTGGTGTTGTTATAATGGCTTTATGTCACCAAAATGCCCAGGAGAAGTGACACACTCATTCCCGAGATGACACAAACAAACAAACTCATAATTCCATGCTTAGCAATTATATAGTCTGCTATGATAAAGCCTATTATATATGTTCTGTTTGAACACACCAGGGTTTGCAATGAGATGATGATAAAGCTAGACATGATTAATGAAAGATTAAAAAATTATGGAGGAGTTATAGGGAACATGTGCTTACTACAATTTTGGATACACCCCAAGGATTTAGTTAGACTTAGGTTCTGACATTTCTTTGAGTCTCTACATCACTCATTTTTACTTGGAATATGAGTTCAGTTTCTATTTCATGACTGTGTTCTGGTAACATATGTTAAGTGTTTTTATTAAAATGCAATTAATGTTATTTTACTGTGGTCATCAAGCATGATCAGTGATAAAAGGCAAGTAAATTTCCTTCCTGATCCCATGACTGGGAATTTAGAGACACAACAGCATCATCAGAACCTGGACAGACTCCTACTCCCACAATTCAGTTCCTGGTGTTTGTCTGATGGTGCCAAACCACTGTGAAACCTCACAGTCCACAAACAAAGCTATGTGCAACTCGCACTGGAAGGAACAGACTGAAAAGGATGGACAAGGGATGGGTTACAGATGTCATTTATCTGGACTTCTGTAAGGCCTTTAACATGATTCCCCATAGCATCTTTGTCTCTAAATTGGAGAGATATAGATATGATGGGTGGGCAGTTCAGTGGATAAGGAATTGGTTGGACAGTAGTATCCCAGGAATGGTGGTCAATGGCTCAGTGTCCCAGTGGAGACTGGTGACACACAGTGTCCCTCAGGGGTCCATAGTAGTACTGTTGCTGAATATTTTAATCAATGACACAGACAGTGGGACCAAGTGCACCCTCAGCAAATTTGCTGACAACACCAAGCTGACTGTGGCTGCTGACACGCCTGAAGGATGGGATACCATCCAGAGGGACTTGGACAAGCTCAGGAAGTAGGACCATAAGAATCTTGTGAGGTTCAACAAGGCCAAGTGCAAGATGCTGCATCTCATTTAGGGCATCTGGTATCAATATAGGCCGGGGAATAAACAGATTGAGAACAGCCCTGACCAGAAGCACCTGGGCAGACTGATGGATCAAAAGCTGCTTGTATCCTGGGCTGTATCAAAAGCAGTGTGGCCAGCAGATCAAGGGAGGTGGTTCTGTCCCTCTACTCCCTACTCATGAGACCTCACTTGGAGTGCTGCTGGAGTCACCAGCACAGGAAGGACATCAACCTATTGAAAAGAGTCCAGAGTAGGGCCACCAAGTTGATCAGATGGATGGAACACCTTTCCTGTGAAGAAAGGCTGAGCTGGGTTTGTTCAGCTTGGAGAAGAAAAGGCTTCAGGGTGACCTCATTGCAGCCTTACAATACCTAAAGGGGGACCACAAAAGAGCTGGAGAGGGACTTCTTGCAAGGGCTTGAGCTGACAGGACAAGAGGGAATGGCAATAAACTTGCAGAGGCAGGATTTAGATTAGATATTAGGAAGAAGCTCTTTACTATGCAGGTGGTGAGGCACTGGAACAGAGGGGCTATGGATGTACCACCCCTGGAAGTGTTCAAGATCAGGCTGGATGGGGCTTTCAGCAACCTGATCTAGTGGAAGGTGTCCCTGCCCTTGGCAGGGGGGTTGGAAGTAGATGATCTTAGTTCAATTGGTTAAAACTTGGTGCTAATAACGCCAAGGTCATGGGTTCAATCCCCTGTATGGGCCATTCACTTAAGAGTTGGACTCAATGATCCTTGGGGGTCCCTTCCAACTCAGAACATTCTGTAATTCTGTAACTCTTTAAGGTACACTCCAAGCCAAAGCACTTCATGAAAAGAAACCATGACATTTTCTGACTTATTTACAATATTTTTATTTACATATTTGCTTTGCTCTTGGTGTTTAAATCACTCGAAATATAAGAACTGCTACCTCATAAATTGTCTAATATGAGTGTGGGAAGATTCTTTGTTAGCTTTCTTCCCCAGTAGACCCCCTACCCTGCTCTCATTCATTCTGGGATAAGAAAAGATGGTGAAATAGTCTAGACTTAAATAATTGCCAACAGGATAACAATCTGTCCCTGGTTTTCTCTTTCTCTATTGTGACATATTCTGTTCCTTAACTAAGGACATGATGAGATGTAATTTGAATTTACAGCATGGAAAAAATCCCCAAGCACATTAGAAACTTGTCTGCCAACCGCACACAGAGATTATTCCTCTCATTTCAGAAACACAATCACTTCTGCTGAGTAGCACACTGACTTTTAATGGCATTGCAACTGTTTAAGATGGAGAAGAAGACAGACACCATATTCAGTGATAATATCAGAGAGATTTTTCAAAGATGATCCATGTTCCTTTGGTGCCTCTCTTGGAGCACTTCCTGATGGTCTGTGGAAAGCTGCCTCAGTGTATTGTGCAGAACTCTTCTCCAACTGTTTTAACCAGAATCCCAGTTTGTTTTTGCAAAGAAAAAGCTGCCTGTTTTATATTTGACCCATGTATGGAAAAGCTACATCCAGATGGGGGTGAAGGATTTTTTGCAAGATGAGAAAGTATAAAAAGAAAGATGCAAATATAATGTCTGAAGAAATATTAGAGAATGGCACAAGCTGTGGGATTATTTAGGTTTCCACACTTTCTAGTACACGTCCACAAAATTCTATAGCATTTGTCCCCACTTAGCAATTAACTGCAGGAAATATTTTTGAAGTCCCAAAGAAACCAATTAAAAGGTGTTCTTGAACTGACGCTCAAGTCAGAATTAAGTTTCATAAGACTTTCTCATACAGCTGACTGAGTTATTGAAGGAAAAAAAAAAAAGTCACCATAAATGACATTCTATTCCCCTTTTGGCAGCTGTGAATCACTCTGGCAGATGAATGGACCCCATGGTCAGTGACCACAGCAGATGCAGAATTTGCAGGAATTTTCTATAGCCAGAAGAGGCCTTTTGCATATGCCTCACATCACCTCCCTTGCTTTGGTGGCATGCAGGGAGAACTTGGCGGCATGAAAGACAGGGTTTTGCAAGCATACTTGCTGCATATGCCTAACTGAGATGCAAGATATGTAATTGCACAGCATCTGATTTGTCTAGCATAGAGCAAGCTGTAGAAGCAAAGGGGAATAAAAAAAAAAAAAGCTACATGTCACCCTTCCTCCAAAGAAGCAAAGATTTGAATATGTGAGGATTAGCAACAAGCTGAAGGAGCAATGTGGAGAAGCTACACACTGAAGAATCAGTCAAAAGAACAAATCCCTCTTTTGAAAACACAAAACCTACCACAGTTGGCAGGAAGAAGACTATGAAGGACTATGCACAAGAAAATCTCTTACTGCCAAGCAGCTAAAAGACATTTTTTCCCCATCAGTGAGGACCTTCATGCCACAGAGGGAACATCACTGAGAAAAGAGCAGAGCCAACAATTTTCCATTACACTGAGCTATGGCATCACAGGGAAACACTGAATCAAAGATAATCCTGGATACTTGTAGGCCTGTGACTTCGCAACTGATGGTTTTTAAAGCATGCCACTATTCACGAAGCAGAAATAAAGTCTCTCTAAGCTCACAGAAAACCAGATCTGGTCCCTGACAGCTCCTCCAGTTATGTCTCAGTCTGTATTCATGCAAGAAAACATACAAAAGGACAAACATTAATTTATCCTCGGACCTCAAACCCTTTCCCCATTCCAGCCTCCACTGCCTCTCTCAGATCTGGTTTTATCACTACACCAGAACTGTGACAACAGTGGCAGAGAGGTGAGCAAGGCTGTTGTTTGCTGCTGCCTCTGCCATTGCTGTTATGGGGACATGACTGCAGGAGTGGGTCTCAATCCATCACCTTAAATTATACGATCTCTTCATAATAATAAATATAGATGAAAATCAGATTTTATTAATTCTAAGTCAAGGGCCTTAGAACAAAATGCAATAATAAAAAACCAAAATCTATTTCTCATATCTGAATCCTTTCCCTAGGTTGGCTAATGTGTGCAATAATCAGAGAAAAAGGTTATTTGATAAGGATCATCAAGTCCAACTCCTAGCCTGCAGAGGACCACACCCAAGAGTCACACCATGTACCTGAGAATATTGTCCAAATGCCTCTTGAACTCTCTCAGGCTTGGTGCTGTGACCACTTCCCTGGGGAGCCTGTTCCAGTGCCCAGCCACTCTCTGGATGGAGAACCTTCTTCTAATATCCAACCTAAACCTCCCCTGACACAACTTCAGGTCATTCCCTCAGGTCCTGCCACTGGTCACCACAGAGGAGAGATCAATGCCTGCCCCTCCTCTTCCTCTCATGAAGAAGTTGTGACTGCAATGAGGTCTCCTCTCAGTCTTCTCTTCTCCAGGCTGAACAGACCAAGTGCCCTCAGCCACTCCTCATACAGCTTCTCCTCAAGGCCCTTCACCATCTTCACTGCTCTCCTTTGGATGCTCTCTAAGAGCTTAATATCTTTCTTATATTGCAGTGCCCAAAACTGCACACAATATTCAAGGTGAGGCTGCACCAGTGCAACTATCTGACAATGTACCTGATGCACTGATTCCCAGCATCTCATTCCCTAGTTTGTAGGTATATCCAGGGTTACCCATTCCAGGTGCAGAATCTGGCACTTGCCCTTCATATGGTTCGTGATTGCCCAGTCCTCTCATTTGGCCAGGACTCTATGCAGGGCCTCCTTGCCTTGACTCTCTACAGCAGCAAACACCATCTCTGAATTCTTCCTATGTCACTTGACTTTGCTTCCACTAGGCATACGCCTTCCTTTTTTGCCTTATTAGTGAGAAAAGATCCCTGCTCAGCCAAGCTGGCTTTCTGCCTCACCTGCTTGACTTCTGACATTTGGGAAGTGCCTGTTCTGTCCTTAGGAGGTGATGCTTGAAAAGTGACCAGCATTGAGGGACCCCAGCACCTGCAAAAACATTTTTCTAGAGGACCTTACTTACTAATTCCCCAAGCAGCCTGAAGTCTGCTCTCCTCATGTCAAAAGTTGAGGTTTTGCAGGCACCTTTTCTTCTATCATCAGAGACTTAAAATTCAATCACTTCATGGTCACTGTGGCCAAGACAGTCACCAATCTTTACTCACAAGATCCACTCTGTTGACAAGCAGCAGATCAATGAGGGCATCCTTCTGAGCCTACTCCCTTAGGACCTGTTCCATAAAGTTGTGATCCAGGGTTTTTAGGACTCTACTGGGTTGCACCAGCTATGTGATGCTCCCAGTTAATTTCTGGCAAGTTGAAGTTCCCCATAAGGACAAGAACAGTTGGCTTGGGAGTGTCCCTTAGTTTCTCAAAGAATAATTCATTGGCATCACTGTCCATGCTAGGAGGTCTATAGCAAACTCTCATGATGACATCCACATCATTTGTTTGCCCCTTGATGTTCAGCCAGAGGCTCCCAACTGTGCCATTGCCAGTGGCCATGAAGTTGTGAGCTCCATAAATTCTAACCCTTCTATTACGTACAATGCCACCCTTTTCTGCCCTGCCTATCCCTCCTGAAGAGCCTGTAACTAAAAGGACACTCCAGTCACAGGACTCATCCCATCAGGTTTCACTTATGCCAATGATGTCAAATCTCTGATATTGGGCTAAAGCTTCAAGTTCCTCTTGTTTATTCCTAATGCTGCATGCATGTGTAGGAATATTTTAGGTGTAGTACATTGTAACCAACACCTGGTGAAGCAGATTAAGGGGTGCCCTTAGTGCTCATTTCCTTGAGTTTTGGTACATCATCCCATCCCTCAACACTGGCAAGCCTNAATATAGATGAAAATCAGATTTTATTAATTCTAAGTCAAGGGCCTTAGAACAAAATGCAATAATAAAAAACCAAAATCTATTTCTCATATCTGAATCCTTTCCCTAGGTTGGCTAATGTGTGCAATAATCAGAGAAAAAGGTTATTTGATAAGGATCATCAAGTCCAACTCCTAGCCTGCAGAGGACCACACCCAAGAGTCACACCATGTACCTGAGAATATTGTCCAAATGCCTCTTGAACTCTCTCAGGCTTGGTGCTGTGACCACTTCCCTGGGGAGCCTGTTCCAGTGCCCAGCCACTCTCTGGATGGAGAACCTTCTTCTAATATCCAACCTAAACCTCCCCTGACACAACTTCAGGTCATTCCCTCAGGTCCTGCCACTGGTCACCACAGAGGAGAGATCAATGCCTGCCCCTCCTCTTCCTCTCATGAAGAAGTTGTGACTGCAATGAGGTCTCCTCTCAGTCTTCTCTTCTCCAGGCTGAACAGACCAAGTGCCCTCAGCCACTCCTCATACAGCTTCTCCTCAAGGCCCTTCACCATCTTCACTGCTCTCCTTTGGATGCTCTCTAAGAGCTTAATATCTTTCTTATATTGCAGTGCCCAAAACTGCACACAATATTCAAGGTGAGGCTGCACCAGTGCAACTATCTGACAATGTACCTGATGCACTGATTCCCAGCATCTCATTCCCTAGTTTGTAGGTATATCCAGGGTTACCCATTCCAGGTGCAGAATCTGGCACTTGCCCTTCATATGGTTCGTGATTGCCCAGTCCTCTCATTTGGCCAGGACTCTATGCAGGGCCTCCTTGCCTTGACTCTCTACAGCAGCAAACACCATCTCTGAATTCTTCCTATGTCACTTGACTTTGCTTCCACTAGGCATACGCCTTCCTTTTTTGCCTTATTAGTGAGAAAAGATCCCTGCTCAGCCAAGCTGGCTTTCTGCCTCACCTGCTTGACTTCTGACATTTGGGAAGTGCCTGTTCTGTCCTTAGGAGGTGATGCTTGAAAAGTGACCAGCATTGAGGGACCCCAGCACCTGCAAAAACATTTTTCTAGAGGACCTTACTTACTAATTCCCCAAGCAGCCTGAAGTCTGCTCTCCTCATGTCAAAAGTTGAGGTTTTGCAGGCACCTTTTCTTCTATCATCAGAGACTTAAAATTCAATCACTTCATGGTCACTGTGGCCAAGACAGTCACCAATCTTTACTCACAAGATCCACTCTGTTGACAAGCAGCAGATCAATGAGGGCATCCTTCTGAGCCTACTCCCTTAGGACCTGTTCCATAAAGTTGTGATCCAGGGTTTTTAGGACTCTACTGGGTTGCACCAGCTATGTGATGCTCCCAGTTAATTTCTGGCAAGTTGAAGTTCCCCATAAGGACAAGAACAGTTGGCTTGGGAGTGTCCCTTAGTTTCTCAAAGAATAATTCATTGGCATCACTGTCCATGCTAGGAGGTCTATAGCAAACTCTCATGATGACATCCACATCATTTGTTTGCCCCTTGATGTTCAGCCAGAGGCTCCCAACTGTGCCATTGCCAGTGGCCATGAAGTTGTGAGCTCCATAAATTCTAACCCTTCTATTACGTACAATGCCACCCTTTTCTGCCCTGCCTATCCCTCCTGAAGAGCCTGTAACTAAAAGGACACTCCAGTCACAGGACTCATCCCATCAGGTTTCACTTATGCCAATGATGTCAAATCTCTGATATTGGGCTAAAGCTTCAAGTTCCTCTTGTTTATTCCTAATGCTGCATGCATGTGTAGGAATATTTTAGGTGTAGTACATTGTAACCAACACCTGGTGAAGCAGATTAAGGGGTGCCCTTAGTGCTCATTTCCTTGAGTTTTGGTACATCATCCCATCCCTCAACACTGGCAAGCCTGGTTTTGTCCCTTCCCCCCTTCCAAGGCAGTTATAACTCTGCCAATGAATCCCCTTAACTCCTGTGCTTGAACTTTTCCTCCCTCTGAGAGAGGAGTATCCCATCAGACCAGGTCACCTCATGGTCAACAAACCCCAAATTTTTCCGCTTACATCAACCTCAGAGCACTGGCCTGATGGATCTGCCTATTCATATCAGTATCATTCCTTGTTACTGAAAGAATCAAGGAAATTACTATCTGTGCTTTCTCTACCAATCATCCCAGGGCCCTGAAGTCTCTTTTGATTGCCCTCAAACTTCTCTTTGTTATTTCATCACTACCAGTTTGAACAACCAATAGCAGATAGTAATCAGAGGGCCTTACTAGACTGGAGAGTCTTCCAGTAATGTCCCTTATCCAAGCTCCTGGGAGACAGAAGACTTCCCTGTGAGTTGAGTCAAGTCTGGTCTGCATGTTGGGCCCTCCATTCCGTTTAGAAGTGAACCTCTTATTACAACTAGACTTCTTTCCCTCTTAACAGAGAAATCTTAAAACACCACCTGTATGCTGCATTCTGTTAAGAGGCCCCACTGTTCCTGAAGGACCTTCACCCACCTCATCAGTTGCCTGGCCTTCTGGTTTCAGAGCCTCATACCTGTTGTAGAAGGNAGGCTGAACAGACCAAGTGCCCTCAGCCACTCCTCATACAGCTTCTCCTCAAGGCCCTTCACCATCTTCACTGCTCTCCTTTGGATGCTCTCTAAGAGCTTAATATCTTTCTTATATTGCAGTGCCCAAAACTGCACACAATATTCAAGGTGAGGCTGCACCAGTGCAACTATCTGACAATGTACCTGATGCACTGATTCCCAGCATCTCATTCCCTAGTTTGTAGGTATATCCAGGGTTACCCATTCCAGGTGCAGAATCTGGCACTTGCCCTTCATATGGTTCGTGATTGCCCAGTCCTCTCATTTGGCCAGGACTCTATGCAGGGCCTCCTTGCCTTGACTCTCTACAGCAGCAAACACCATCTCTGAATTCTTCCTATGTCACTTGACTTTGCTTCCACTAGGCATACGCCTTCCTTTTTTGCCTTATTAGTGAGAAAAGATCCCTGCTCAGCCAAGCTGGCTTTCTGCCTCACCTGCTTGACTTCTGACATTTGGGAAGTGCCTGTTCTGTCCTTAGGAGGTGATGCTTGAAAAGTGACCAGCATTGAGGGACCCCAGCACCTGCAAAAACATTTTTCTAGAGGACCTTACTTACTAATTCCCCAAGCAGCCTGAAGTCTGCTCTCCTCATGTCAAAAGTTGAGGTTTTGCAGGCACCTTTTCTTCTATCATCAGAGACTTAAAATTCAATCACTTCATGGTCACTGTGGCCAAGACAGTCACCAATCTTTACTCACAAGATCCACTCTGTTGACAAGCAGCAGATCAATGAGGGCATCCTTCTGAGCCTACTCCCTTAGGACCTGTTCCATAAAGTTGTGATCCAGGGTTTTTAGGACTCTACTGGGTTGCACCAGCTATGTGATGCTCCCAGTTAATTTCTGGCAAGTTGAAGTTCCCCATAAGGACAAGAACAGTTGGCTTGGGAGTGTCCCTTAGTTTCTCAAAGAATAATTCATTGGCATCACTGTCCATGCTAGGAGGTCTATAGCAAACTCTCATGATGACATCCACATCATTTGTTTGCCCCTTGATGTTCAGCCAGAGGCTCCCAACTGTGCCATTGCCAGTGGCCATGAAGTTGTGAGCTCCATAAATTCTAACCCTTCTATTACGTACAATGCCACCCTTTTCTGCCCTGCCTATCCCTCCTGAAGAGCCTGTAACTAAAAGGACACTCCAGTCACAGGACTCATCCCATCAGGTTTCACTTATGCCAATGATGTCAAATCTCTGATATTGGGCTAAAGCTTCAAGTTCCTCTTGTTTATTCCTAATGCTGCATGCATGTGTAGGAATATTTTAGGTGTAGTACATTGTAACCAACACCTGGTGAAGCAGATTAAGGGGTGCCCTTAGTGCTCATTTCCTTGAGTTTTGGTACATCATCCCATCCCTCAACACTGGCAAGCCTGGTTTTGTCCCTTTCCCCCTTCCAAGGCAGTTATAACTCTGCCAATGAATCCCCTTAACTCCTGTGCTTGAACTTTTCCTCCCTCTGAGAGAGGAGTATCCCATCAGACCAGGTCACCTCATGGTCAACAAACCCCAAATTTTTCCGCTTACATCAACCTCAGAGCACTGGCCTGATGGATCTGCCTATTCATATCAGTATCATTCCTTGTTACTGAAAGAATCAAGGAAATTACTATCTGTGCTTTCTCTACCAATCATCCCAGGGCCCTGAAGTCTCTTTTGATTGCCCTCAAACTTCTCTTTGTTATTTCATCACTACCAGTTTGAACAACCAATAGCAGATAGTAATCAGAGGGCCTTACTAGACTGGAGAGTCTTCCAGTAATGTCCCTTATCCAAGCTCCTGGGAGACAGAAGACTTCCCTGTGAGTTGAGTCAAGTCTGGTCTGCATGTTGGGCCCTCCATTCCGTTTAGAAGTGAACCTCTTATTACAACTAGACTTCTTTCCCTCTTAACAGAGAAATCTTAAAACACCACCTGTATGCTGCATTCTGTTAAGAGGCCCCACTGTTCCTGAAGGACCTTCACCCACCTCATCAGTTGCCTGGCCTTCTGGTTTCAGAGCCTCATACCTGTTGTAGAAGGTACCAGCAGTTCTATTCATCAAATTCTGAGAAGGAGGAGGAATCTGCTTCCAGCCTTCATATTTAACAGACTCTTGACTAACAGTCCTTCTCCATTGCAATGGAGGTTCGAGACTCAAGAGTTTTGAGACTGTAGCATCCCTGAAAATAATTGGTCTGTCTCTTGCTTGTTTGCTCAAATACTACACAGCCTGTTCACTTCTTCCTGTAGCTTCTTCACCTGGTGACACAGCTCTTCAACCCCTGCATACCTTCTGCAAAATAACAGTCTGTCAAGCCCAGTCTCAGGAAGAGGCATTACGCACTCCTGGCAACCTGTGACCTGTAGAGCTTTGTCAGCAGGTCTTTCTGTCTGGAGGCCTCTGACACAGCTGGTTCAGTGATTCCTACAGCTAAAAGGGATTGTGGTCTACAGTGTGTCAACACCATAACTGAGGAAACTTAAATTAGTACACTATTAAGACTTGGGTTGAAAAGATTTCTTTGCTCTTCCTTACCAGCTACTGTCTGCTGCCTCTATTGGCTGCTTCCAGATGGTCAGAGAGGAGCTCATCCTGCTTACTCTATCTGCATAAATGGCCACACAAACTGCTGTTCTATGCCCTCACTGACATGCCATGCCCCTGTTCTCTGCACTTCTGGTTGCTCACACACTCTGGAGCTGTTTAAATGTCCCTCAGGTGCTTCCAGCACTGCGCCGCTCCTCGTCTGGTTGACAGCCAAGGGCTTCCAGTTTCTAAGGAGTTCAGGGCTGACTGCTGCCTTGGACTTGTGAACTTGGGAATCCTCCTGTACAGCTCAATTTCACCCCTGGACAAATACTGTGCCATCCACTTTAAAAGTGTACAACAGTAATTTTTGACAGGGTTTTAACAATTCATAAAGAACATTTTAGCAGTTTCAAAAACATACCCAGTTCCTTTTTGCTGGGCAGTTTGTGCAATTTTCAAAATTCACAATCTTAAAATCCAGGGGTAAAATGCGCTACTCTTTCCACACTTTCTAGGTTGGGAAAGCAAATACTGAAGTAAAAAGCAATGGCAATTTGTCAATTATAAAAAACAAAACAAAAAGACCTCCTTTTTATTTGAATGATTATTTTATGATTCACTTTCTTACAGCCAAGCACACTGCAACAGATATTAGCATATTTTTACTCATGCTATAAAGGTATTTACTGTCTTATTACTATCAGTTAAAACCTGCACTACATGTGTGGCAACGAAAGTAGCACCATTAAATAAATATTACAGCTTTAACATCACTGAAAAACAACCTTTGTGAAAGACTACTGATAGAAAATATCTTCATCTATAGTTTTATTATTATTACAGAAATCAAATAATGAATATACATATATTCATTTCTGTTAAAAGCCTAAAGTATCAATGAAAATAGTCAGGGTTCTATTCTGACTTGTAGATGAATCCCTATTGTATGAAGCTGCTTAAGGAAAAAATTAACCTTCCTACCTTCACTCTCTTAACTCTAACTTTCCTACTAGACACATACAAATCACCTTTGAGTTAATAAGAATGGCCCAAATATAAAAAACTATCTTAGGATGAAATCCATATTGAATCCCTGCTGACATTCAAAATATTTTATTTTCACTTTATTTTCACTTTTCCAATGACTCTTCTCATTTTAGATTTGCCCCCAAAGGAATATGTTGCTATAAATTGCCTATACTCAGAATAAGTTCCATGCTAGAGAAAATTAAGAAGTCCCAGGAGAAGTTCTGCTGTGAGATTTCCACATGAATTTTCTATAGCCTGGAGGTTTCAACAAGTGTTTAAAATATGCAGTGTTAAATGTACGGAGCTTCCTACTCTACATTGTAGAACTGAAAGCAGGGTCACTGATTCATGTCACCCAGTTGCTATTTCAGCAATCTCCTTTGGATCAGGTTTGGCAATTCCTCAGCACCGGGAAGCTGATCGTAAGAGTCTACCTACCAGTTTCCATCAGCAATAAACATCAAATAAAGGCTGCTACTCCAGTAACTGCAGCTGGATATTAATGTTGGTTTGTTATTTTCACCAGCAGGCGAATCATAAAATCATGGAGGTTTGAAAAGACCTTGAAGATCATCAAGTCCAACCATTAATCTAGCACTGCCAATTCCACATCCCTAATAGAATGATAGAATCGCATATACTGGAAAAACTCTTTCAAGGTGATTGAGTCTCTCACACCAGTACAGTCACCTCAGCGTATGGTCCTCATCATGGGAAAACACTGCATCCTTATACCATCTCATCAGATTTGCACCTTAGTACATCCCTCAGCTGTTCACTGTGGCTAAGGATAGAGCACATGCATGAACGAAGAAGGAATGCAAAACATACTACTTAAGACAAATTAAGCTGTTTTAACGCACCTGAAAAGGACGAACACCCACCTCTCATACAAAGAATGGCATTAACATCCTGCAAATTGTGCGTCATCTTCATGTACCACAGCTCTAATGATCAATTTGCTTGCTGTGGTTAAACCACCTTTCAAGAGTGGAGGGTAAGAAGTGGTTGCATAGCTAATGCAACAGTCAAAAAGCAGATTACTGGGGTTTTTTTCCCATTTTCTGTGGTAGAATTGAAAGCATTAAGAATGAAAAAAATGGCACACACTGCAAGGCACTGAATGGTGTGGAGAGAGATGTCCAAGCCATCATTACTTAGCAAAACAAACAGAATATGCATATCTGAGTGCATCCTTTTAAGACACCATTGCACTCAGTTTCTATTGCAGATGGAGTTTTATTTATTTGCTTTACTCAAAAAAATTAGTTGAATAAAAGGTGACAAACTAGACAGTCAAGTGAACAAAGCTGAAACAAGAGGAGAGTTCTGGTAGCTCAGGATACACAATTCCTAACTGTATTTGTGAGAAGCATCTCACACAGCAAGCACAGCACTTAACATGAGTGCCTTGTGAGACCTCAGTCATGGAGTGACAGGAGTTTTACTTTTAGAAATATACAAAGCTCCAAAAGTTCCCCACTCCCACCCAACTTCTGCAGTGCCTTCAGTTCTTTAGTACCTTCAGATAGTGTAAAGAGAGAATGCTGCACATGTTTTCTCAGGAGATACTTTTACTAATGAAATATAGGAGAAAATAAGGATCTTGGAAAAACTTTAAAAGGGTAACATACAACCAAAACAAAGCATTTCACCAAAGCACCAATTTAGTGCATGCTAACCCACAGAATTTAGCAAAACCCAACACACTTGGTTTTCAGTTACCCAAAATATTAAGAAAAGAGTAAAGAAAGAGATTAAGAGAAGAAGAAGAGAAAAATAGCTACTACCAAAGAGTCCAATGGACATCCACCTTCACCTGTCCCAGAAGAAAGAAAAAAAGAGAGGCACCTGTTGCTGGTTTTATATGTTCTGGCCCTGGTGGCCACCCCTCCCAGGCAGGACTTCCATCTCAGTGAGTGGTGGTGTAGCCAATCAGAGGCTGGTCTAGGGGTTCCAGGGGGAGTGAGCTCCCAGGCTGTCCTTTTGACTGCTCATGCCATAGGGGCTCCAGGGTTGCCATATGGGATATGGCCTGGCCCTTCCCCACGCACACTTGTGTTGGTTCCAACCCAATAATTAAATAATCCTCTGTGAGATTTGAATCCAGGATCTCATAGGTATCTACATTGCAGACTACAATGCATTGTCAAACTAAACCTAGCTTTCAACTTGTTTTCTAGATGCTGGAAACAATGGTGTCATGATGGTAGAGTGATCTAGAAGAGTTATTTTATCATAGTTCTCTAAACAGACAAAGACCAAGATTTGTAGAGTAAGATTAAAAGGCTTCAAGTTGGCTCAAATGCCAAGCAAGCAGGTCCTTTTTATAAACAGGGAATTTATTAAAATGCTTAAGGCATGCATCTGACAAACATATTATTTCCTTTACAGTGGCATCTAGAGTGGGCTTTGGCTGAGATAAGGACTTCCAGCTGTGCAAAACACTATCTAGGCATATAGCAAAAGACAGACTCTGTTCAGAAAAGCTTACAATGTACAATGCACTGTGCAACTGTTCACTCAGTTCTTGTCAGCAACTGTTCACTCTAAAGCCCATATTTCACATCTGCATCTTTGAGCAATGATTTAAAGGACTGGCTTGCCAATGTGATGCTCTATTATACCCACCAGACCCCTAACAACTGATTTTGATGGTACATTACTTAAACACAAGGAAAGTAAAATCTTTGTGTTTCTTTAACACAGTATTAAATACTGTAACAGCAACTCAGGTGCTAGTTAGCCTATTCTGCTTTACACAGCTATGTGCCAATCTTCTATAATAAGCCATGTGATGACTCATAAACATCTAAAACATTTCCCTTGGTGCTCAGGATTTTATTACATTGATGCCAATTATGTTTGAGCAGCAGACTGCACAAGTCTGAACAGTCATCTATTATATGAATGGTTCCATTGATTCCTATACTACAGGAGCAATATGCTTTCATATATCATAGTGAATAGGATTTGTTTCCAAAGGCACTGGGGGTAAGGTGTTGGTGAAAGTGCTTTCACAGGTTATAGGCAGCACCATTGCACTCTACTTTACTCAGTGATTTCCCAGGCTTCGAATAACAGACCTTTCACTCATTCCAACCCCAATCACCTTTTTCTTTCGAAGCAAACTTTGCTATGAGGAAAAAGTAACCAATTTTACAGAAATAAAGTCATAGTCAATGTGCTCAACACGCTTTAACAGGACTGAGTTAAAGAAAGGAGCTTGAAAATAACCTAGGATGAACAGCAGCTTATTGTCTAAAAATACCTATCTCATGGAGCACTCAGTAAAGAAAAGCATCCAGCTTGTGCACATGTATACAATACAGGACCTTGAGATACAAAGCATAAAGAAATCAGATAAACTGTCAGGATATTATAGTGCTCTGCCTTTAAAAAGAAAATATTCAGAACTGTCTTCTTCATTAACAAGAGATGTGGCATTTCTAAGTCACAGCTAAGTGCAACATGGTCAAGGCAACACTCTGAAACTGAAAATATTCAGTCACATACAAGACATCTGCTCTTGCAACACCAACATTTATCACTCACAAATATCACATGCCTGCTTTTAACAACTCAGCAGCTGTTGACTGCTTCCTTGGCAGAAGTATGAGTCTGCCAGAGCATCACACCGCAGGCAGAAGCTATGTCCCATGAGGCAGGAGTGGTGGAGACACAAAACACACAATCACAGTATTGTTAGCATTAAAACCATTGCAAAAACTTCCAAGAGGTTATAGACAGAGGTCCACTATTTTTTCTGGACTGTGTGTGCCATGCCACATGAGAGGTTTCTCTTCCTGGTCTCACTTCACCTTGGGTGGTCAAAGTATCTCCATCTTCCTCCTTTCATCTGAGTCTTCATCTCATTGTCACCTGGGCATCTTTCTAATATATATCAGCAATGTTAAAATGGGTTCATGGGCCACTCTTTTTAGGTCTTCACCTTAGTACCTAGTTCATCGATTCCTGACTGAAATGTGTGGCAATTTTGGCTCTAGCTTCAGTAAACTAACGATTTCCTGTAAAAGGGATTAGAAGGTTAGACCAACCCATATTGTCCCTCGAAAGTGAGCTTCTAAGGAGAAACAGGAACATAAATACCACAAAACTACTGGCAAGTGGGGTCAGGAATTTGAAGGTCCGGAATGATCCCTCTTCCTCCACTGACGTGGAGATAGATGCTCAGTTCAGACTGAAATATGATGGGCTAAATGAAAATCACAGAAAGGCACAGGATGGCAGATGATAACTTCATTTTGTATCTGGGAGACTTAAACAAAACTGATGCTTTATTTTCACTCATTATTTGTAGCCTGCAAACCTGAGGAGGAGCACACAATTAAAAAAAGAATAATTAATCATTGTCTTAGTTTTGCCTGATTGGTCTATCTGACTTCACTAGAATTATATAGTTTGTTTTAAAATATCATTTTAGAGTGGAAAATAAAATTAATCCGTAAGTTGTTCTTAATGAACTGAGGCTCCAGGTGTAGATAACAAGTATTATCAAATTTTCTCCTGTGTATCCTGCACATTCCTGCAGACTCTATATTGCTTAGACATGATACAGAGCTCTCAGAATTATCACTCATGCTGTAACCACCTTCCTGGTGCTTTTTTTTTGGGTCTTAGTCTTCACCACAAAAAATTCCCAAATGATCTCATGTTCTCCCAGCTTCCTTTTCTATTTCTCGGACTATACTTTTTTATCTTGTCTCTCCAGCATCAATATCTACTTAGTTTTCCCTCACAGAGGCAATCTCGAGCACTAACAGATGCTTCCCTGCTGTTTCTTCAAATTTTATCACTTCATCTCCTATAGCTGTCCTGCCACAAATTATTTTCTGCCTTTTTTTTTTATTATTATTATTCTAGAAATACCTTTGAGCTTGGTTGATGTCTACAAACCCAGCATCCACAATTAGGAAAAATATTTTCCCGCTACAGAGGCCACTGTTGCTCAGCGCTGCTTTATAATGACTTGTCTAGTCCATGCAAATGTAAAAAATGTATGGCCTCTTATACATAAAAAATGTATAATGCCTCTTTAGCTTTTTGTAAATAATACATGGAAGGCAAAAATTCATGAGACCGTTTCATGAGAGATCATGAAAACTCAGATATGTTGATCATAGAGGCACCTTTAGAGGCTCCACTACTCCAAGGTGCTGTCATGCTCTCCCCTGCTTCAAGTTACGTGGCAGTCATTCTTGGTTTTCCTGAAAGTCTGCAAATACTTTTCAAAACCATAAAATCCCAGGTTGGGGAATGACAGATATACTTTATTCAGATTGTTTCTTACATCTGGTCAAGCCCAGGTTCAGTTCTGTATCCTCCAAACACACGGAGATGGGTCCTATTGAGAGGCCTATGATGGAGAGCACACAAAGAGGCCAGCAATTCCAGAGCACGCCAACAGAGCTGCAAAAGGGCTGGAAACAAGGAACACTGACTGAAACATGGCTCAGTGAACAAAGTGGTTGAAGATGAATCTTCTTATTACATCTCCACCAGACAGGGAAGAATGGTGCATAGGACTGCAAGAGTTAAAAGTAGATTAATCATTTATATGAGAGGTAAAATCTTCCCTAAAGAATCAGATTCCCTGCATGCTTCTGCCCTAACATTTCTACCAAGATCAAGCATCACTTAAGTCAGTCTTTTGCAAAGAAGTCACTGAGATCTACAAAGTGCCTAAATAGCTTTTCCTGCAGTTGAGGTTGGGTGTGTAAAGAACTTGAGGAAACCATACTTAACTGTGTATGTCCATTTCCTAAGTAGTCACCTGAAAATCACTAGATCTAATTGGCATAAATTCTGAGTACCCACAAACCCAATAGACAATATCAAAAACATTATTTCAGTTTTGTAAATAGATGATGTTGCATACTGGTAGGATAAATGACCAACACCTGGTGGGCCCTTCTGGCCTCCAACTTCTTGTCTAAATTCCCGATCTGTAAAACAGAAACTTTGCTATGGCTTTACCCCTCAGGTTAATTTGAAGATAAAATTAGCATCTATAAGGCATGCAGACACTGCACTGAGAAGCATCATAGACAAATCTACTCATGGGATTATTAATAGTTTTTCCATCATTGTACATGTGCTCATTAATAAGCAATCAAGCATTGTTCACCTTTTCTACCAGAACAGAAAAAGGTCCTAGAGGAGGTATAATTAAAGGCTGAATCATAATGCATGCACACAAGAGGTCCACATTACAGCAGCCAAGGCAGGTTCTTCTTCACAGAAAACTGAGGTATTTGGATAAAAATCTGTGGAAAAGAAAAAATCATTTCTGGGAAAACCAGATCTTCTAAACTGCAGCCCTTGACTTGCTCTGACTTGGGCCTCCTTGTTTCTACCTTGTATATTTAGATGCCCATAGGGAAGCAGCTGATCACTTAGCTTGTTCTGAAGATATAGTGAAACATGCAGAAAGCATAGTAAGTTCACTTTCTTGCCCTGTAATAGGTTGTGCTAACTAGTCCTTTTGGATCAGGAATTCTTTTAAAGGTAGCATATAGTGTTGTTGTAAGATATAAAAAAGACCTTCTATAAATTATCACGTCTGTAAAAATCTCCAAAAGTGTTTATTCCGTGAGGGGTGGGGATGGCTAGAAGCTATTATGTAGCCAAATATTGTAAGTAACATGGCTCACTGCTTGTGAGTAAAGAAACTTCTTTCAAACTTCTGTAATTGCATCTAATTTTGACAATGTGAGGATAATAATTTATGTTTTACAAATGCAGTAATATGGCAAAAGGAAAGGAGAAAACCAAAATGAGCAACTCATTGTCACAGAATACAGTTTTATGGTAGGTGACTTGGTCATACAACTAAGCATATAATTTATAGGGGCTACTGGGCTAGATTTTCTTAAACACTCACTTACAAAACATATCTTGAATAAATCCAGATGCTTTCTGCAACCTAAACTGTAGCAAAATGTTGGATATAGAGAACTGAGAGTTTGGAGTTTGTTTTTCCAAACCTGGTTTATAAACCAGTACAACACATGGCTGTAGAAAGCCAACAACTAAACTTTTCATAACTGAAAATGCATCAGCAGTGTTCATCAGATGTTAATAGCCCATGATCTCTCTCTCCCTGCTTCTGAGTCAAATATGCAGGCAGAAAAAAGTAGGAGATGAACATTTGTAATTAGGATCTCCCTTTGAAGGCCGGGTGCACTCTGTGAACCAGCCACTTTCAGCAATGCAGATACCTGATCTTGGGTAGGATGTGTCATAGTAATTACGCATCAATCCCAAATGCACTCTGCAGAGTATAGTCATTTTGCTGACAACAATATTAAAGTTACTGTTCATTAACACAAAAAGACATTAGTGATGATCTCAGTTACTTGAGAGGAAGAATACAGCAAGGCAGGGCTCCTCAGCTACTTTTATCAAGAATGACTACACTGAACATGGGTAAAGAGGACTTGGAATTGATGGGACTGATGTATTTTACTCACTGCAAGGGGATTGCATTGGCATAAAAATAAAGGTTTTTCTTAATTAGCCCACTGTATCAAAACTTGCCTCCCTCCATTTACCAGTACCCTACCTGCAAAATAATGTTTCTCCAGCTCCCAAATATGCAATACTCTGATTGCAATTTTTGTAATGTGTTAGATCCTTGGCTAAAAGATAATTACAGGAATACTGAGTATTACAAGATGTGTTCACTGACACAAGGTTAGGTTGACCCTTTTAATGTTTGGCATCATCGTGAGAATAAGCAAATGCATTTACAAGGCATGCATGCCCTCAAACATGAAAAGGACTAGCAGAGAATAAATAAACTGCATATGCTCATAAAGCCAAACAAACGTAATTCAATACAAATACAAATTTTACTTTTTTTTTTTTTTTTTTCCCTTCCGGATGTTCTGCTAACTGGATGGAGATCATGCAGTTTTAAACACATTTTCACACTCAACAAGAACTTACATTTGTCTTTAAGAGCCAACCATCCAAACCTGGATGGTACATAAATGCATTTCTCAAGACTGAGGCCTTTGGAAGAGACAAGATCAATTGAGACCTGCTCCTATTTCAGGATTAGAAGGAATGACTTCCACCCATCCCTCCTAATCTATAGAAGTTTTACTTACTTCCACACTAAATACACAAATGAGGAGTAAGCAAAGAACAGATTGAAACTAGATGCTAAATCCAATTTGAAAGCCCCACATACATCTGAGGAAGGATTCATATAGTAGAATATACTTTAAGAAAAATTATATAACAACATATGAATTACATGAAGGATTAATATCTACCTCTGAAGGATAATAAACACTTGTAATCTGTGAATGACCTCTACTCTCTCAATGCTAACGACAGTATGTTCTTGCCTATCACCTGGCATGCTCCTTTATGGAGTGTCAGTTTTCCCACACATGCTGATTTTCCATCCTGCTAACTAGTTTTAATGACTTGTCCCTCCTGCTACAGTTCACAGTTTATTTGAAGACTCCTGCTGTAAAGGGCCCTTGGTTAGGAAGAACACAATGGCTTTAATGACATTTTGCTCCTTAGTATCCTCACCTATGAAATGGAGACAGAGTTCAGCTCAGTGCTCTGTGGTTCGCTTTGTTTGGGTTAATAAGGCACTTAGAGCATCTAAGATGGCAGGTAAGTGCTATGCATTCATATTTTTAAGATTGCATACTATGGTTTGACTTTTATATATACCTACATAAGTTACCTATGCCACACAGAACTGATTTGAAGAGCAACTGTTCTTTCTAAAAGAGCAGTTGTATGAGAAGAATAAGCATTATTCACCAACTATTTTCCTCCTACTGAAAAGCTGGTGAAATTAGTGACAGCAGAAACAATCACAGGCATCTTCCCAGTAAAACATCAAAAGCAAGGAGTCAAGAACAGTTTGCAGGAATCCACAGTTCAAAATTTATGTGTATAAAATGTTCTAAAAAGTAAAAAGTACTTTTTTTTAATTACAACTTTTTTAACAGAAGAGAAAGTTTTCTTATTTAGATAAGAGCTTCACAGTGTATAATTCAACTTCTGTTTCAGAAATTAAAAGTAATACAAACAAATTTCTTCACCGTTCAAGCTATTGTTATACACCCCACAGAGAACAAGTCTTCACAGTATCCAATATCCAAACCTGGAAAAAGCTTCCATTCTACATCAGCCAGACTGAATGTGGCAGTTTGTGCCTTATCTTTCAAACTCAGCTACTTATCTGTGTTGACAAAAATAAAAAAGCTTGAATGTTGCCTCCTGCATCCCATAACTCTCTACACCTAGCTGTATTACCATGACAAAAAGAGTACTTATGATTCCTCTCATACAGGAATACAGGAAGAAAAACCTGTAAATTAGCAGTGATATCATCTGCTAGAAAGTGATTCACACTTCATGAAATAGCAGAGAAAATGAAATTTACTCCAAACCACCACAAAGCTCTTTCACTGAGTGTGTGACAGAAATGATAGTAAGAGACATAGATCCTTTCTCTACTTTTGAAAGACAAGGATTGTGTAACGAGCCAGAGTGCATAGAGCAAAATTACCATATACTGTCACTGAAATATATTTCCTCTGTGGTTTTGCCAAAAAAAGTATGAAACGGGGACAGAAAATAAAACAGGTGATGCTAGAGGCAGAAGGTGGATTAATACGCATCACCAGTGATATGTGACTGGCTTACAAAATAGTGGACTGCATGACTGACAGTAGCAGAAGACAAGTTTTTCAATATTCTCTCTGAAGTTGCCCTGTCCTCAGAACACAGCCACACGTGAATTCATTGTAGCTTCCACATCCCCTGCTTTGCTGGCAAAATGCTGAAGAAACAGAGAAAATTTTAACATGTGAAGGATAAAGTTTCCCCACATCTCTTTGAACCCTGATGGACCCTGACAAGAAGAGAAATGAAATAATTGTCTAGTTTTTCTATGAAATTCCTCAGCTGTAACTGCAACTACTATTTATGTTATAGTGGTGCCCATGGTGAACAGACATCTGAAGACAAATGTGAAGGATCTTACCTTGCCAGAGACTGTAATATGATTTACATGACTTTCAGGCTAGTATCGTTTTCTGTCCGTGGGTCAAACTATTGCAATCTCTACATAAATTAGTCATGAGCACCACACAACAGGAGAGAACTCTAAAAAGTTATCATTTATGAAGATAAATCAAGTTGCCTTCACTCTTGTAAATCTACCTTCATGAGAACTACCACAGTCTGAAAGGAGTGATATTAATCTAGCTCTGCAGAGAAGACAAGTCTGAAGTTCAGTTTCTGTGTTGAAGAGAAGGAAACTGTCACGCAACTTCTTCCACCAAAATGCAAAATCTCTCAGAAAAGCATTCCATCTTACACAGTCCCAAGCTAAGGCTATCATAGCAGCATGCCCTGATTGCCAAAGGCTCAGTCATATACTATCAGAGGGGATAAACCCTCATGGAATCAATCCACAAGACATTTGGCAATCAGATGTGACACACTATTCGCCTTTTGGGCCATTAAAATACATCCATGTATCTATTGACACATGTTCTGGTGCCATTGCAGCAACAGCACACACAGGAGAAAAGGCCCGAGATGTCAAAAGGCATCTTACGCATGCGATATCAATATTGGGATTCCCCAAAACTATAAAGACAGATAATGGGCCAGCATACACCTCCCGCTCCTTAAAAGACTTTTTCAACATGTGGGGCATTTCCCATGTCACAGGGATCCCCCACTCTCCCACTGGTCA
>VXBX01007772.1:36489-205725 GCA_013400415.1 Scytalopus superciliaris | reverse complement strand
AACCACTCCCCTACACCCGGAACTTCATCCAATGATAGCCCTGCTCCCTGGGCCCGCCCCCAGGCTTTAAAACCCCCCGGGACGGTTTGAATAAACCCTCTTTGCGTGCATCCTCAAGCCTCGGCTATGCTGTTTCCTTTCTGAGGCTCCTGGAGCCCTGCCGGCACCCGAAAGAGCTCGGAGCAAAGAGCATCCCCTCAAGTCTGACAGGAAACAAAATACTTAAATAGCTGTAAATGAAGTAGCCTACCGTGTTCCTCTTAGGTCCCAAAGCTCTGGTCCAACATGACATAAGGACCCCTTACATTGAAGAGCATGAAATTATTTTGGGTCAAGCCTCAGCAATCAGTATCTAAAGACTTCAATACAAAGACAACCATGATTCCAGTAAACTACTAACCTGGACAGCCGGCGGCTGTGGCCGAGTGGATAAAGCCGCCGCCCCTGGATCCGTGCTCCTTCTCGGAAGGACGCCGGTTCGAGCCCTGCGGGTCTCGCTCTGCCAACTTCGTCCAGGCTTGCCCCGGCCAAGGCTAGAAGCGTCCCAGGGCTAAAGGGGGTGGGGCCAGTTCTGCGCACGCTGAGCTCCACGTAATAAATCCATTCGCGCAGGCATAAAAAGCATCGTCGTTCGCGACGGCTAGCCACACACACACACACACTAACCTGGACATTAGTCAAAAACCAAACTGGGCACTGATTCAAGTAAGAAAGACCTTGAATACAGTTTTGCCATAAAACCACTTTAATGCAATTTTTATTGAAAAACACAGCTGTACTGACAGCTCTTGTCATTATTCAGTGTCCCTTTTGGAGCACCACAAACTGGCAATTAGCCACAAGCACGACAAGAAAATAAATGAAATATATTTTCCTATTCCCATAAAATTTTAGAAAAAACACTTTACTGCAGAAAGTGGTAAGTCAGCCCACACCTGCTCTGAGTTTCTTTCTTACACTTTTTAAATCAACTACCAATTTTAATAATGTAAGCTTTATATAAATAGTTGGTTCAATATAACCTCCTACACAATTTTAAGCTCCAGCAAAAGATATTAAATTAAACCACTATATAAAATATACATTTATGTAAAAGATGACTAAGAAGCATCAAAATTAATCTGAGAGTCTTACGATTTTGAATCAAGTTGTGCCTCTATTCATGCTGGAAGTAGAAAAAAGTTACACAAGCCTAATTCTTCTCCCAGGCTGGTCAGTCCTCGTAGGAAGGGTTCTCCATTCATACAAAACACTTTTCTGGGATATAAACTTCACCTACAGAATAGAAACTTCCACTTGTACAGCATGTGCTACCCAGCATCTAGTTGGTGCACTGTACTTCTGCAGGCCTTACTATGTTTATACTCAGACAAGAATCCATTTATTTCAATAATAATTGCATTATAAGTAAATACTGATGTTTGCTTACACAGTTTTAGGAGTTATAATGATAGATGGTCTCTGCCATTTCATAACACTTTTTCAATAGTATAAAAAGTCAACCTACTAAATAGTTATGAAACAGTCCCATAATATGCATTTTACTCTTATGAAACTGTAGAAATGGAGTCTTCTTGATCAATAACAGATAAAAGAAGATGCAAACCAATTACTGTTTCTTCTGGAGAACAACTTCCCCCTCCACATACCTCTCCCTCTGCTCTGAGGGTAAAGTGGTAGTATTAACTCTGTGTCACACTGCTAGTTGTCTTTAGTGGCCAGCAGAGGAGGGACCACCAGTGGACTTGTTGCCATTTTTACTGATGCTATCTGAGTGCAGTAAACCACCAAGCCTGGGTTTAGTAGCAGTCAGATTTGTTGAGGGTTCCTTTTTTTTTTGTTTTTTTTTTTTTTTTTACACCTTTCACACCTCAACATCAAAGCAACAGAAACCAAAATCTGTGCTAGAGGATGTAGCACTACTTCAGTGCACAGCAAGACGGTTCAAATGGAGTAATATTTTCCTACAGCTTGGAAAACACAGGGATGGTGTCCTATGCCAATACAATAATTTGCAACAGGGCTTTTGGGGCAGTGCAATAGAACTATTTAAGCATAATAGTTAAAAAAGAAGCAAACAGGAGCACACATCGAAACACACCCCCTAGAACCCTTTAAGCAGGAGATAAAACCCATAATACTGTTTCTTCACATGAAAATCATTCCTGTTGTTCACAGTGTTGGCTGAATGGCTCCACCAGTCTCTTGCCATTCCCCTGCTTTTCATGTAATTCTTGTGATCCCTCTCCAGAGCAGTCAAACACAGCAGACATGGACTCATAACTCCTCTTCTCTAATGCCCCACTCTGAGCTCTACTCATCTGTGTTTTCCAAAGGCCTGTTTAGCCCAGATTTCAGACACCTTCTCTGAACTGTTCCTGCTGTGCTCTGCCTCAGCCCAGGGAATGCAGAAGTGTCCCACCAGCAGTGGAAACAAGGAATAAAGTGGCAGCCAAATCACACACAGTGGACAGAGATAACTGAAGAATTAGCTGAAATACCTGAAGTTTTCACCTTTTTCATGATTATGTATGATTTAACGTTTTGCATTCCTCAGCTGCAGAAAGATCACAGCTTCATCATCACTATGCTCATTACAACAAGACATAATTATTGTTTTTTCCCCACAATATATCACAATATATCACTCTTATATTCACCACTAATGAGTCCTTAAAGCTATACTGTAACTTCAAGGTTATCTTTTTTCAGAAAGGTCAGGCCCTACAAGGAAATAACAGAGCTGGAGGCAGAACAATTAAGGGGAAAGTTTATCTGGAGATTCAAGAGGACAACAAGCAATCTTTTAAACATAGGTTTTATTTCAGGATTCTAGCTCAGTTTAAATTGTCGCCAACACAGATTTGATATTAATTAAAAAAAAGCAGGCTGATCCTTCAAAGATAGTTTAATAAACAAGATGCTCAACAACCACCACATTGCAAACAGGGGAGCAATTATGGTTTTCTCATTTTCCTGAATTGCTCCATGCCACTTATCTTAGCAATGTCCTGCCTTGGTGCTTCCAAGTATTCCTGTTGAAACGATGGTCAGAAATAATTTAAAATCATTTTAAAAGGCATAATTAAAACAGGGTGATGATCTATTTTGAACATTGAAAAAATGTTTTAATTTTAATAGGTATGTCCTCTTTCTATTACCTTACCATCCTGATGATCCCCAGACTATCTGAATCAATGTATAATCTGCTGCATACTCTTCCCTGCAAAATTAACTGTATATGTATTCCTAATTCTCACTTAATCCCAGTAGACTATTGGACAGAGTCACCTGAACAGCTTTCTGTTTTGCTGGTTGACCATGGTGATGTGATGTTACACATATTTCTGACACTCTTGAGTAGCAGTCCTCAGGGAACTGAAGGAGACGCACAGAACAGCACCACCAAATGTCCAAGAAAAGAACAATACTGATCAGCCTGGAAACACTAGGGTGACACTTACAAGCAGATTGGTTGAAATAAAAATGTATAGAACGCAGGACAACAGATACCAAAGCAAAAAAAAAGTTGTCCTTTTCCTCCATGTAAATCCAGGAGGATTTACATGGCTTCCCAGCACACTCCCTGGCAACAGACACCTGGAGACTCCCATCAATAACATGTCCCAAAGAAGGAGGAAACATCTTGGCCAATACAGTATTTTCCTTTGACAGTGGCAATACATCATTTCATTTTCTATAGTGACTGTTCTTGCAGCACTTATGTTGCAGGGAGCAGAGGTAAGAGAATTCCCTCTTTCAAAAATTTGCAAGTAAGCACAAGAGAGTCTATTCCAAAGCAAACTAATGTAGGGAAGTTGGAAAAACCCAACATGCAGTTTTGCCAAAAACCCTAAAAAGAGTATTTTTCAAAGTTTTTTGAAAAAGATAAAGATGTTTCAGTGTTCAGGTCTTTTATATTCAGCATCTTATTCACATAAAAAATGAGTAGGTAGATTCAGGATGTTCTTTGACAGTCTATTCTGTTCCCAATCTGTACTCAGTTCCTGTCTATCTTGCAGATGGATCAGACAAGTAAAAACAAAACAAAAATGCTTCAGATTTGTAAATGCCTCCTTCAGTACTTCTTAAGACCTATTAACCAATTCCCTTTACTAGCCATACAAAAGCCTTCTTAACTGCTAAAGGTGCACTTCCACTACTAGTGTCATCCTTCTGTTCTTCCTTGAACTGGCCATGGCAGGCATCATGCTTCTTGAAAGGGTCATAAAACTCAGCAGAAAAACGGCTGGTTCCAGCCTCTGCTGTTTGAAACCACTGCACAATTATGATCTCCTTTAAACATAATTACCTTGATAAACTACACAGTCATCTTTGGAAGGATTGTCACTAATGATTTCCTACTCAATCCTTCTGTTTCTTAATTCAAAACAAGAGTTGCCATCCAATATATGTACTAATTTTTGTTATTGCAAAAGGCTTCTCCAAAGTTACTGCACGGTAGAATCCATAACAGGATTTCTCTGCAAAGGAGATATTTTTTATATGCACAAATGACTAGTTAATGTAAAAACACACATCAATACATAATTTTCAAAACACCAAGGAAGGCTTATAGGTTTTATAGGAAACAGTATACATAGCTATGCAACGCTGGTAACTTTTTTATGTACCTTTTTATGGACACTCAAAAAAACTCATCCCAAATTAAAATCAAAGCAAACCCTACACATATATGTATATCCATTTGTTCTTTGCCTTGTAAAAGGTCTTTCCCCATTCTATCTCTGCCTGCTTCTAAACAGTAGCCAATAAAATATAGTTTCTTCACTGATTTTCAGAAGCTATTTTTCCCAGCTGGGTTCTTAAGCTACAAACTGCACCCTGTAAAAAATATTTAGTCTGATTTACAAAATCTATTTCTCTCCTTGGGCCTTTGACCTGCTGTTGCAGAAGAGATAAAGGAGTTCTCATTTAGACTTTTATTGTCTCTGGTCCCCTTGCCAGCTGCTTTTATTTTCTCCCTCTTCCACTTTCTTCCCATCCCTTTTCCACAGGTGCGACACTTGTCCATCAGAGCTGATTCTGAATAACAGGAGACATGCTTTCACATGGTATCTAATCCATAATCAAGGACAGGAGGTAGTAATCCAATGTATATGCATTGGTGGGAAGTAAATTGGATCAGAAAGTAACTTTAGATAAACTGACAAATAAAACTTAGAATTTTTATTGTATGTGCTAAATTTGAAAACAGATTTGCTTATATTTAATTTGGTGTCTTACATTCACAGTTATTCACATTCTTGTCTCTGTCATCACTCCCTATGTCAACCAAGGTTCTTGGTGAAAGTCCAAATGTGCTCACTTTGAGTCTCACACAGTTTTCATTTTTTCTTGTCTTCTTTCATTACAGCACCTCATTTCAGAAGCAGAATTCATATAGAATCAACCATTGTTATGAAAAACAATTAAAAAGTTGTCTATAATTTTGTAAACTGCAGCTGACGTCTCTCTTTAGAGGCAAGCTCACAGTACTGAAGAAACCATGAAACAGTCCAGGCTATAGGAAACTGGTTTCAGCAACTACCCTGTAAAAAAGGCAGTGTGACCTGAATCCTCAAATAAGCTCATTTCTGCTCAAAAGTGGAAGTTGTTGCAGCTGTAAATTAAAATGTTGTTCTAGGGATGAAAATCCAAGTTCAATCAAATGTACATGTATTTAAATATAATTCAATTTAGCTTTATGTACTAACAATTTTCTCTTCTGAAGCTATAGTTGCTCATTGATGGTCTGATCTTTGTCACTTGTCCAATTGCATCTTTGGTCTGGTGAGCAGGAGGAATGTGCCAGCACCCAAGTAGAGCACTCTCATGCCTAAGGTAAGAGTTGCATGTAGTTTCTTTGGTTTAATCACAGTCTGATTCATCAAAGAGCAAATCAACAACAGAAATGCCTAAATATTTCACAAGAAGCCTTATATTAAAAATATGGTAACTGCCTGTAAAAAGCACAGCATCCTTGCCCTACCAACCTATAGAATGTATTTTGCATTTGTGCATGTCATGTTAACTGTGCATGTGGGTTTGTCCATAAAATTCATGTATATCAGTGAGTATGTAATTCAAAACATAGAACAATGTCATTTGTCCATGTGTTTCAAATAAAAGTTTACTCAAAGCACGCTCCATTTTTAATCTGATAGATCTGATCTACCTACATTGTAGACTCAGATAAGATAATAAATGTGAATTAGTACAAGTATCTTTTTTTTTTTATCTGTTCTCATTAATATATTCAACTTCAAAGGAAGGAGGTAGTTCATACATAGTTCAAATGAATATGGTTTGATTTTGCAAAAAGTATCCTTTTATTGAGTATTGTCACTTACTTCATCACTGCAGCGTGAATTAAACATGAATTCATGATAAAATCATCAAAATGCAAAAACAAAGAGATGGTAGAGGGATCAAAGGCACCTTCTCTAGTTGCCAGAGAAACCAAAACAGCAAATGAATTTGAAGTACACAGGACTCGCACAATCTCCTAGGACAAGTGCACATGAAGTGTGTGATGAAACTCTTCCTCTATGTGCTTCAGCAGCAGAACTGAAATGAACAGAGAATGAATTTATTAATATTATGTTCAGATGTAGTAACCATCATCAGATTAATAGGTCGCACTTCTGAAAGGCACTGTGGTAGGTCACTGAGAAGAAGTTCACACTGTCAATGTTCAAGTTGAGTGGGTACAAGAAATTCAGATCCAAGTTTTTCAGAGTGTTCTTAATCAGAAACACATAAATTGCATCAGTTTTGAGAGCCCAGAAGAAACAATATAAAGAGTTCAGATTCACAGACTGCAAGTATGAAATATAGCTTTCTAGGCTGGGTATTCAAAAACATCATTGCACAAAAATGTGTGTGGGGTAGGACTAGATTTTTCTTGAGAGTTCTCACTTCTCCCATATTTGTCTCTGCTATCTTCAGCTAGGGTGCAGAGGCTCTGAAGATGTCACTTTTAATATTAATTTATTTACTATGGAACCTGTCCAGTCCACTTACTTATTTCACAAAGACAACAGACAAAATAGCATATGGTAATGATTTTCAGTCATAGCTGCCCTTGCTGAGACTTGAAAGGGGAAAGACTCTGTATATCCATTACCGCCTCCCTGAAAATCTCGTCCTCCAGGGTGTAAGAATTGTCTCCTTTGTTAGCTATTGTAATTCTTTGATTAATAATGGAGTTTTGATTTAAATATGGGCAAGAGAAACAGCAAAGCAGCTGGAGGTGCAGTGCTGCTATGGGGGACCCAAGACCTGTTCCCCACATAACCCACAGGATGGCACACAGAAGCCACTTGGCCGATTTTATTAAGACAGCTGCTGTGGTACATGCTTGTACAGAGAGGTCTCTGGTGAGGGCAGAAAGAAGGGCATGTCCCCTTGCTCCTTTGCCATGGGCAGTCTTGGCTGTCAGAATGGGGCTTGGTTTCCTGCCCAGGTGCAACCCACATATCTCAGGAAAACCCCTTCCCCAGTATTATATGCCTGGGCTGCTGGGCCTGGAGTATACCAGGTAACAAGGAGAAATTTAGAATGACTTTGCATGCCTTGTTCTCCCCTAATTATCTGCCATGAGTCCAAAGATGATACCATAAATCACTGAATCATGAAAGTTGTTTATTTTAAAGCATGAAGGAAGGATGACATGCTAATGCTCTTTATATGATGTTTCAAGGAAGAGAGCAAACTAAGGCAAGCATTTCTAAAGTTCACCTTAATGTAGCCTGTGCAATACCCTTGAAGGATTAAGCAGTGCTGGCCTTGGCATATTCATCATTCTGCTCCTGTCACAGCACTTGATTGAATGTTTTTTCAGGAGGTAGAGATTAAATTGAACCAGAACTAATTGAAGGTATATTTAATAAAAGCATCATCATTGTAATGAGTATACAACTGCTTCACTAATGTTGAATAATGTTTAAGCTGCTGAACAAGTCCATATTGTTTCACTTAATAGGATTCACTGATTACCAAATAATTAATTCTACTTTAATTTTGCAACACCATGTGAAAACATGAAACCCACTCATAAATTAATTAATGCTCAAGTCAATAAGAGAGACAAGTGTCTGGGACTTACAACTGCTTCTCCTGAAATCAATCAAGGTATTATCACTTACTTTGAGCCATATAGGATTGGTTTGAGTTCTTCAAGCACTTAGTCTATTTATTACACTGTAATCATGGGTAATACAAGTCTGAGAGACATGGACAAACAATGAGCAGCTAAAGCCCCTCCAAACCATTCACTCAGTTTCAATTACGCTGATGTTCCTTTTCACAGCTTCAAAACTCTTACTTGCATTCTTACCATTTTTTCCACACATGACTTTTGTGTAGATGTCCTGCACATCTGGTCAGGGCACTGAATTTAAAGCACTGAATTTAAAAATAAAGATTATTACTCCTTATTTTCCATTTTCCAATTCAGTTGCACTACAGACTATTGGTAAACTTGGCAACCTTGTTGTGGACACAGTTTACAGAGCCAGGAAGAAAATGACCTAACAAAACAGTTCTTAAAAATCAACTATTCTTAAAAACCAAAAAAAAAAAAAAAAGGAAAAAAGGAAAGAAATAATTTATAGCGACAACTCACAGTATATGGAAATACAGGGATAAATTTCATTTCTGCAGTCAGGACTTGAAGATGTAGTTTAGATTTCTTCTTTCATCCTTTTTACACCAATGAATAGCAACAGCTATTGGGTCCTAAGTATGATCATGCAGACCTGGCAAGTACAACCACTGACATTTCTGTAGTCCTTCCAAAATCAACCAAATCCACAAATGTGTAAGAAAGTCAGGGCAACAACATTAATCTTTAAATAGCACGGGGTAAAATATTTTAGCTCTCCCATTTAGGCAAAGAAATTTTCTCATTAGACCTTTATTCTTAAGCATATGGAAAGGAACTGGCACCAGTCTTACCTACAGGGTTTAGGGTCAATATTTGGGCTGCTTCCAGATATGTCCCCCAGCTCACATCCAGACCTCCAAGAACAGCCTTGCCAATTACATCAAGAGGTGTTCCCTTGCCACCTTAATACAAACCCTGTTCACAGAGATCCACTCGTGATGGTGCTGCCCTTGTTGGTCTGTGCTAGAGGAAACTGCAGGTTTTCACAGCAGGGAACTTATTAGGGTAGGGGAAGGAAAGACAGGAGGGAACAAGGTTATTAAGATGCAACGGCTGCCCCCTGGCATGGTGCAGTGTTTACTTCATTGCACGGTCTGGGGTGCCCTGAGGCAGAGTTCAGCTCCATGACTTAATTCCTCTCCACCACCTCATCACCCTACAGCATCTGCATTTAAACTCTGGTTCTATTTCCCCTTTATGTTTATGGGTATTAAACCAGTCAAATATGTTTGAAAGATATTTGCCAGATCATGAGCTACAGGAAGCAAATACTCAGCACGTTTCAAAAGTGGTAAGAAAATATCGTATCAGGGCCCCTCTCTGCCCCACCCTCAACCGCCCCGCCCTCCCCCAAGAGTTTTCACATACCAAAGGGTGTGGCCAAACGATGCTACTTTAATTTAATCACTCTAGCCACTAAAATAGCTTTCAATCCAGCATTTGAATTCCTCCTTCAAACACAACTCCTGTAAAAACTCTTTTTAAGTCCCCAGCATTAAAAAACAAAACAAAACAAAACAAAACAAAAAAAAACCCCAAACAAACAAAAACCCCAAACAAACAAAAAAAACCCAGAATGTAGGAAAGTATTTGCTGGTGCTCATTCCAGAAAACAAAGTCATCTTGGAATTCTTATGGATATCAGAGCAACTTTTGAATTTTTCAAATTGCCCTCCTTCAGCCCTTCAATGCTAGCAAAAAGCTGTTCAGCTCCGTTCTACATGGCTGACTTGCCTTAATTAAAGTATGCATCTCATGGAACAAAAACCTGAAAAGTTAAAGCCTGTTAAAAATTCTAGAGCCAAGAGAATGCAGCAATCAGTGCTACACAAGTTAGACAACAGTTTCAACATCATATATGAACACTGCACAAATGACACAAGTACTTGTAAACTATTTAAACCAAAACAAAAACAAACACAAAAACCCTAAACACAAACAAAACCAAAACAAAACAACGAGAAAAAAAAAAAAGGCAAACCAAAAGCCCCAAGCCAAGGAAAACTCTTACATGAATAAGCTAAGTTTTATTCAAGTGCATCTTAAAAGAAAATTAGGAGAAGATATATCTATTACAAGATGTAAAAAAACCACTAAGGTTTCCAGATGTCTGTCTCCTGGTAGCTTGACACTTCTTTTTCGTTTCTATCATCACATCAGTTATAAATCGAAAACAGACAAAAAACATAATAGGTGACAAAAACATCTAGAAGGTGAGATAATGCCAAAGGAGTGGAGCTGGTTGTGGCAAATAGCCCCTAAATTGGCAAAAGGAAGTGAAAATGGAAATAATCAGCTCCAACATGGCCCAGAGAGCAGACAGAAAGGTAGGGCACGTCCAGCCTCTTTCACTTCCCTGTTCTGTACTGACACCACAGCAAAAGAGGAGTAAAGAGTAACTGATGAATTGTTTTCACTTTTCCTTTTAAACAAGAAGCTGTGTAAATCCACCTGATTCCTCGCTCTCATACTGGCCATAGAAATTTTGAAAGAATGGCTCTGCAAGGTCCCCTAAACACTTACCAGAGAGGGAAATGAAAAAAACATCATGGGTTTCTTGATGGAGTCTCAAAAGAGATTGCTGTTTTCTTGGGTTTTACAGCTATTCATCCAAGCCAAATGTGCTCTAAAACATTTACAATTGAAATATGCAGTACTTGAAAGGTAAAGATTACTACACCCATCTTTAAGTGGGAAGGCTGTAGCAGAGCAAAAGTGGAACTGAGATTCCTGTCTCCGTTAATCACAAAACCGTCCTTCCTTATAAAATTGTTCTTAATTCCATTATTTCTATTTTCTGTGTTGTTCTCTCCATAATCTTAATTGTACTAATAAATACTAGAAGATAAGTGTATTAGTTTACGTTTTAATTAATTGTTTAAATGTATCTGTAAAGAGATTGGTCTATAAGACAAATAATAACTGTTCTACAAAAGTGAGTGTATTCATGCTACCTAGCAGAACTTTTCTCTAATCTCACATATTTCCTAAACTTCTGTTTTATTTCCTCTCAGTCCATAAGATATACAGCAGGAGTTTAGAATAGCTAATGAACATAATATATGGAGCCCAATTCTGTTCTGAGGAGGCAAAGTGAAGTATCTTGTACACAGGTCAGGGACATAGGAAAAGGAGCCCAGACTCTTCATCACTGTATCCATAACTCAGTTCAGTCCCTACAGAGTCCCATTGAAGGCTTGTGGAAATCAGTGGATGTCTTTTAACTGACCTTAATTTTTATATCAGGCAAAGGTTTATGGGAATAGAAAATGGCAGACTAATTCACAATTAAATCTGTTCTCAGAGTCCCTAATTGCTTAAGGAAAATAGCCAGTTCTTGATTATTGCAATTGCAATTGCTCACCATGTACAGGGCATTAAAACCCAACATTTTGGCACAAATGTGAATTAGCCAGACCCTCCAATGAGTTGCCCATCTTCTTCAAATGCAGGGAAGTTACCAACAGTCCCCTTCCTCCAGTTTGAGAACCACGTAGCACACATCCATAAACACACAGGGTGGTATCAGCCCTGTGGCTTCCTTCATGGGAATATCATCTTGGTGTCTGGTATGCTCAGCTGCTAATTACCTCTGGATGTGTGTGTTTGTGTTTCATGCCTACGTGTATGAGGTTTACAGCTTATTAAAGTTATTCACAGTCATAGAACATTTATTGCAACACAAAGGCACTGAGAGGGTCAGTGGCATGTATTTGATTTAGCAGACTTCATAATTATTACTGGGGGTTTTTTTAATAATTTGCCTCTAACTTTTTGGGTTTTGAGGAAAAATGAGTCATTTAATTTCTCTGTGTTCAAATTAATTGTAATTCTCTTTCATCTTTTTTCTCACATCTCCTCGCCTGCACACGCATGTGCACATATGTACACACACACTCACTCTCAAGATGGCCATGTGCTCAGTGGCTGTCCTGGAAGAATAAGGTTGGGATTATTCTGGGCAGAGAACAAGTTCCCCTTTTTGAGTTAAACCACAGACATAGGGCTTCTTGTTAATGATGTCTAGTAAATGAGATACTATACAAAATCAGGAGCCATGCCTATTTTAATTAATCATAAAGGAAGAAGTCTACCTTTGTTTAAAGGGAGCAATATTTGCTCTATACCAATTAAGTTACATATACTGGGAAATATATCGTGCCCTTGCTGGTATAAATTACAAAAGCATCATTAATTCCACAATATTCATAGCTATAATGGATAATAAAGTATAAATAATTAAGTTAGGGAAGTAACTTTGCTTTGTTTTAATTATTGAAACCACAAGAATCATGCTGATTTACATGAAGTAGCTTTCAACTTATTCTTTCCATAAAAAGAGAGAAAAACATCTTTGTAAATGTTGAGTTTAGCATACTTCAAACTAGCGTTGATATTTCCTCATGCCAAAATTTCCATATTAAGGTGGCACAAAAGCAAAGACTGTGTTTTTATTATGATGATGTGAAGGCACAAGCAAATGCATTTGATTGCATCTTTTTGACCTATTAGCAACCGATGTTGGTAACAGCCTTCATGAGACCGTAGGCACAGAAAATTTCACCTCCATGACTCTGAAGCTTGGCAAAGGTAAAACAAGAAAGAGATTTATAAACTGTGCCAAGTAAATTTAATGATAAATGTTTATCTCACTCCTCTAAGACAGAAACAAATATCTGAATTGTTTATACTGTATAAGTGACAGAAAATAAGACCTTTCACATGCAGTTTGCCAGTTTTAAAGGATAACATTTAATTTCTTTTTTCTGTCTCATATGTGTACTGAATTATTCTTCAGAAATACCATCTCACCAAATATTCTTCCTAATAACATACTGTAAGTTAAAATCTCATGAAGGCTGGCAGAACAAATTATTTTACTTTGTTACTTTATCCATTGTACTAGCTCTACTTTGAAAGCTAATTACTAGAGCAAATACATAGATGTACAATGCAGCAATTTATTTTTCCTCTTCCAGTAAAATATTTTTCTGTAATATAATGTTTGCACTGGTTTCTGACCCTTTTAAATAATCAAGGTAAAAATACCCTACTAGCTGAAACAACTTAGAAAATATGATTTAGGAGATTAATGCTGGTGATAAAGCACCAGAGTCAGGCAATGCCCTATAAGATATGCCAGTCTACACTCTTTGGAGAAGAAAATAATAAGTAAATGCAGTTCAGCTCTGTTCCTTATGACCATTCATCTTCCCCTGTACGAACTCACTTCCAAATAGTACCAAAGCACTACTCCAGAAGTAAAAGGATCATTTCTTTCTGATTAGTCAGTCATTTGATTATTAGTCCTTGTAGCGTCTTTTCAGATGACACCTGGAAAAGCTAAATGCATACACTTCTTTCATCTATCTATACCTCTACCTAATGTATGTATGTGGCATCACCCACCTAGTTTGTAAAACAGTCCAGAGTTCTGAGAGTTTAGAGTTTTCTTGGACTTCATGGATTGCTTAGATTATTTCTGTAGAGAAATAAGATATTTTTTTTTTTAAATAACTAAATAAGATTGCTTCTAATTTGTAAGTGTCCTTCAGTATGGTAAAGGAACAGAAAGCAGCATCTAGGATAGGTGAAAGGTAAAACAATTTAGGAAACAGAAAACAGTGCAAATGCCATTGTGAAATATCTCATGAAAATTACTTGGAAATCCTGTAGTAAAAAAAAATACTTCATTTCTTAAATTCAGAAAAAGAAGGGTTAAGATAATGGAGAACAACTTCGTTAAGTTTGGTGAGCTTTTTGCATTTTTTAGCAAAGTCAAAACTATTCACTTATCAGAAATCAATAAGGATACAGATATACAGAGTCATGTGTAATAAAGCTGCAGTATTGATTGCATTCATAACTGTAGACCTCTAAAGACTTCTGTATAAAAAGTGCTCCTTTTAAGTTTTATATATCTGACCATTTTTGTAGGTTTTCCCTGGTAACCAGGTCAAAACATAGGAAGTATTCCATCCATATCTTTACATATCAGATGTATATAGGGCAAAGGAGGAGGTGCTCTTTCCCTCTTTTCCTTCTTGGCTTAGCTTGTAGCAATTACTGGTGTTTGGCCTCGCTTATCTGCAAGAGCAAGGCCTGTCCAAGAGCTGTTTGTCTGGGCCAGTGGCAGGAAGTGAAGAATTTGCTTTTCCTAAGGCAAGTTGGTGAGATTTGTTGGTTGTTTTATTGAGCTGATTCCTGAGTTTTGATTGTGTGTATCTGTTTGGTTTTGCCCTTTTGTGTCTTCTTTCCCTTTCTCCTGTTGGGATTGTTTGGGATTCCTGTTCATATATACGTAGTGTTTCATCATCATGGCTAGGCTCTGCAAATGAAGATTTGGGAAGGGCTCTGCCCACGCTTTCTGCAAGTGTGCTGATTGCTAAAAAGGCCAATATGAGATAGGCGAGTCCGATTGCAAAAGACACAGTGGAAAGTCTCCTCAGATGGTATTGGCAAGGCACAGTTCTTTCTGTATTGTCTTTTCTCTTCAAGACTGATCCTGTGTGAGATCTCAAAGGAAGCAGCAGCGTTAGAGATGGTGTGTCTCCATGCCTCCCGATTGGAAGCCAGAGTGGACCACTGATGGTGGTCCATATGGCCAAGGCTGAGGTGTTGTTTGAGGGAGTCCTTGTATCTCTTCTTCAGGGCTCCTCTCTTGCGGCAGCTGGTGGCAAGCTCACCATAGAGCACAATTTTGGGCAGGCGGTGATCGTCCATCCTGGAGACATGCCCTGCCCAGCACAGCTGCATTCTCAGCATCATGGCCTCAATGCTGGTGACCTCTGCCTGTTCAAGAGCAGGCACATTAGTCACATAATCAGTTTAGAATTGTATGGAGGCAGCACTGATGGAAGCGCTCAAGGAGTCACAGGTGGTGGCAGTAGATGACCCAGGATTCAGAGCCATAAAGAAGAGTGGACAGTACGATGGCTTTGTAGACCTTGATCTTTGTACTATTCTTCAGGTGTTTATTGCGCCAGACTCTTTTATGGAGTTTTCAAAAAGTTCTGTATGCCTTTGCTAACCTGTTGTCTATCTCTTTGTCAATCCTACCATCTGAGGAAATGATGCGTCCCAGATAGGTGAACTGCTGGACTGACTTAAGCTCTGATTCGCCTATGATGATGTGGGGATGATGAAAGACTTCTGAGGTGCAGCCTGATAGAAAACTTCCGTCTTCTTCAGGCTGACTTCCAGCCCAAAAAGCTCAGCAGCCTCTGCAGAGCAGGATGTTAAGCGCTGAAGAGCTGCTTCTGTGTGAGCAACAAGGGTGACATCGTCAGCAAAAAGCAGCTCACGGACAAGGTGATTGAGGGTCTTGGTGTGGGCCTTCAGTCGCCTTAGCTTAATAGATGTAGATGACGTTTTCTTCATTGAGGTCTGCTGTGGCCCTTTGGAGCATCATACTGAAGAAAATCGTGAATAGGGTTGGTGCGAGAACACAGCCTTGTTTCACACCATTGGTTATGGAAAAGGGCTCAGAGAGTGCATTGCCGTATCTGACTTGGCCACACTGTTCCTCATGCAGCAGGATGATCATTTTGAGGAACCTGGGGGGACATCCTAATCTTTCAAAAATCTGCCACAGGCCTTTTCTGCTCACAATGTCGAAGTTTAACTGTATATAAATGTAATATATTTAATATATGCAAATATTATTTTTCTACAATTTTCTTTCGCTACTCTTTTTCATTTTGGGAGAGGGTGGGGCAAAAACTGTCAGTTGGAGTTTGGATTTGGCAGGGAGCCAAGACAAAACCCAAACTTTCACTATATAACACACTGATTTATGCCATCCACCTTTATCATGATTAGTAAAATAAAGCTTTCTGCTCACAATTGAAAGTTTAATATTTTCCATCCATTTGTTTGGTAAAGATACTACACCTCTAAATTCTACCATTGTAAAAGGTATTTATCACCTAGAACACAAAACTTTATTCATTTTATTAACCTAGGGATAAGATACTTTGTGCTATTTCTCCACTGTATCCAGGATGGATTTGATGACTCAAACACTAGAGTGAAACTTGTGATTCCCCTTACCATTTCCTCTCTTTTAGTCTCCATGTCACTAAGTTAAATGCTATGGATAAGCTATTTATATATATACACAGTGATGTATCATTGAACATGAACTTTAAGTGTGGAAATTTTATGACATTTTAACTTTTTGTCTTGAAAAATATTTGTTCATTAAACCAAAACCAGCTGTTCTCTTTTCTGGGTCATCTTCAAGCTACTCTGTATTTGATTTATTTTTCTCTGAGGTTTGACTCCTGGTCTAATTTTTCCTTTACATTTTCAAAGTTCATGCTGTGTGACTCCAGTTTAAATCAATATCTAAACCCTATAGAATTAAGTGCTTTTGCAAATGTAACCTTTTATGACAGAGTATCTGTGTGCACTCTGAAGTGGATTCTGCAAAAATAAAATAATCTTTGCAAATTCTGCAGTCAGATCCTCCTCACTTCCTCAGTCATTTAACTGATACCATGGGTTTCTGTGCCTGGTCTAGATCATCTTGAGGCACAGATGTTATAGATAGGAAGCCAGTAACGGAGCCACTGCAGTTCCTGCTAGCCGAAACAGCCATGCTGTTATGCAAGAACTCATGGAATCCTCATGGCTTGAGTTCAGGTGGAATCCCACACAATGAAACAGTTTCCCAGAGTGCAGAGGCTTCTTTCTGCTAATGCACACATAACAGAGATGTTGCTACTGTCTGCTTTTAGAGATACATCCCCTGCCATTGAAGCTGTGTTTTGACTGACTGATGTCTATCACCTCATATTTCCGAAAATAAAAAGTAGTTGAAACTGTTTTGCGTTTGAATGTAGAGCATTTCAAGTTCTGGGTAGTGCTTTCTTGAGTAGAAACAGGCAAAATGATCTCTTTAATTGAAAGACATATACTAAACACCTTACTCCCCATTAATCTCTGCCCTACCCATAACGATCCTTACTGAAATGCTGCTTAACTAGACAGAGACCAAGTTGCTAGTATCGAGTATTGGCAAATTATTTCCTTAAAGAGTCACTCATTCCTACTTAAAAAAATGGTTGCCAAAAAGAAGTATGTGAGTGAGGTCATCACCCTTTCTGATCAGCCTGCCCAAGGGAGACATTTCAGAGCAGCTCATGTTTCATTTTAGCATGCTGGCTGTCAGACACTACAACAGCCTTTCCAGAAGGACGAGATACTTTCATCCAAAAAGCACAAGAAACGGCCACACTCTGCCCACACAAGTGCCTGTGGCAGTACCTCAGCATCTCCCTGAGCTGCCTCTGAAACACTGCGCTTTCCCTGCCAGTGGCTCATCCCTGCCCACACAGTCAGATAAAAAAGAACATGCACCTGGTGTTCAAGCGTAGAAGTCTGTCACCTTGTCTGACCTTCAGAGGAGTGATACTCCTCCTTCTCTAGCTCAAAAGGCAGGCAAAACATTTATAAGACCTCCTTGTGACTTTAGGAACACTTCTTGGTAAAACACGGCAGCAATGGCCTGAGTGTGGTCACCTCCTATGGCAGCCCTAACTGCTACCCTAGACACAGCCCTAAGCCGGGAAAAAATTGCCAGAGTCATTGCTGCCTAAAAGAATGAAGTTTTGCTCCCAAGAGCCATGCAGTCAGCCAGCTCCTGCATTTTGCTGGCTAGAAGACAAGGCATGCTCTCATTATCACTTCCCTCCAGCAAAGTAACAAGAAGGAGCAAGCTATTTCCTTCACCCAGGAAGTCCATTGCCATCACTTAGTGAGGAGTAAGAGTAGAACAGGAGGAGACCACAAGTAAACATCTGATTTTCCCTCCTCCCTCATATAACAAAAGTGCAAATTCCAGACCACCACTGACAAATAAACAGTTACAGGGAACAAAACAAAATAATAAAAAAAACCCCATTGGGTTTCTTGTTAATTACATTTCAGATTTCACTGTTGCTTGCACTTAAAAGAGCAGCAGGCTGCTCCCAAGTGGCCATGTTCTGCTGAGGCACAGGGAGGATTCAAGCCTGCTTCAGCTACCTTTAACCCAGTGAGGCAATAATTGTTTTCAGATGTACAAATGAGTTTAATAAGGGTCCCAGCAAGACTTTGAAGTTATGACTGACTTATCATACCTCCAATCTCCCAGGCTGCATTTTGTTACTGATCTGTGTATTGCTTCCACTGAGCAAAAACGGTCAATCCACCTCTGTCAGAATCCAGCCTGCAGCATGCAGCGGACACTGTTATTACTATTCAAGTGATAAATGAGAATTGTATTTAATTCAACATGTTTGTGAAGCAGAAAATATTCATTTTTAAAATCATCGATACATAGGAAAGTCAGCAAGTCTCTTCCTTTTTTGTTTCTTGATGCAAATAGTAATCAGTTTTATTGAGCTCAGGTAGAATTGCCCATACAAAACAAAATATTGCTATTAAGCTTCGGTGGTTTGGTTGACTCTCTTTGGAATAAATATTACAGAATTAAAAAAAAAAAAAAAAAGAGAGAGAAAGAAGGAAAATAAGGACCCACTCCAAGACCCACTACTGGCTATGGACTTCAGTGTGTGGTTTTTATAAAAGCTTGGAAAAATACAAAGATTCAGGCTAGTGTTGGAGTTCACGTGTTGTTCAGTAGTTACTTCCTCACACATAGGAGCATTGCAGTTTATACTTCTCTCCCTTGTGCCTGGGGAGGGAGAGGCTTGCTCTTGCCTGGGGATGCCAGATGATCCTGCTCCTCTCCTGGGGGAAGAGAAATTTCAGGCCTCAAAAGAGCTGGCATGCCATCTGCACAGCTCATCCTGTCATTTTTCTTACAAGACTTTATGGTGAACACCTCAGTCCAGGTCCTGAACCAGCAAGTCCCTGGCTGGCACATACAGGCACGCACAGGGTTTAAACCTCAGCGAAACAATTCAGGTGCTCAAAGATGAATGAATTATGAGCCTTGTTGAAGTCATCTCATTGAGAAGAGAGGCAGAGGGGGTTTTATTTATTATTATTGTTTCTCCAGTGGCAATCAGATCCTGCACATTTGGTGCAGGTTTTTGATCTTATTAAAGGTTGTATGAGGCATTTGTTTATTTGCTGTCTTGAAGCAGATGCTGGCTAAGGTATAAGAGGAAACAGAGCCTGCTGACATCCAAGGAAAGTTCTGTCTCACTATTGTAGTCATATCATATTTACATTCAATTCATACTTTCTTGCTTTAAATCATTCTTTCAACACATTGAGCAGATGCAGAGCAACATCAAATCCCCTCAATAGCTTTTGCATTTTCCAAAGGGGAGCAGGATGAAAGGAAAGCTTGCGTTTCTTCCTGATTATAGCATTCTTCCTTATTCACTAAACATTCATTGCCCACTGCAAAAGGAGTAATTTCCCAAGTTAATAATGCAAAGAGCCTGTTTTCCTTTGCATCAGCTGCATCTTTTCAGTTTAACCCTGTATATGTAAACCAAGGGTGATTTCACTGCTGTAGTGCTCCTGAGCAGCCATGGGTTTAATGAAAGAAGGACCATTAAGCCCTCTTGAGATTAAGGAGCAGGTAAGACTCTCAGCTGCTTTGTGTGTTGTTGGTATATCATATGGTATCTTAGGTATATGAATATATTTATGGAAATAGCATGTTGGAGCTAGAGATGTTTAGGAGTTCCCAAATACTTACGAATTCCTTATGAATTTATTATGACAGACAATCCATTGCTTTCCTAAAGAACAAAACTCACAAGATGCCTTTTTTTAAAAGCCCCAAACGTCATGTCCTATGTTCAATGGAATAATAAAATAAAAATTAAAAAACCTGAAAATTCACCCTTCGTAAGAGAAATGCCAATCCTGATCTATTGGAACTGCTGAGAACCTCTGACGTTAGTGAGTGGGGAATCAGACTTTAATTTCATAGATGTTACATGTTACCACTACAAAGTCTCTGGTTTGCTGTTATTCTTCACAATACAGGGATTATTATACTGAGGTTTCAAAAACTACATAGGAGAACTGAGTAACCTTTTCCCTATGAAAAGACCCATCTAGAAAATGTGACGCCATATTCTGACCCAAATTGCTAAGAGCACATTATAAATAAAACAACAACAAAAAAATAATCTAGAGGACATAAGAATTTACTTGTAATGTATTTCCCACAATGCTCTGAGTTATGATTTGCACAAAGAATGTTTCCAAGTGTTAATGAACGCACAGTTTTGCCATATGTTTTCAATATGTCAATGCCAAAGCATTGCTGATGGATTTCCTTAACAGAATATTTTTTTAGAGGCTGAGAGGAGAAAGGTTTGAATAATGACTTTTCTCACTTTTTTTTTTTTTTTTTGAGATCCTTTTTCTAGTGCTTAATAACAAAAACTAAATATAAACTTAACAAACTTTTAAATTTTCTTGTTTGGGTTTTGGGAGGGTTTTTTTGGTTTTTTTTGGTTTTTTTTTCTGAGAGAGTAACTTCTCTTTAACATGCCTTCCAGTGTCTTATTTAGACTGACAAAAAGCAGTTTTTCTCTTATTGAGTACACATAGAAATAAGATGACATTAAAACCCTTGTGTCAACCATGACTGCCTCCTGCAACAAAAGGCTGTTTTCACCCAGCCTCAGGCTAAATGTGTTGAAGAGAAGGGCCTCAGACCTGGGCTGTGGAGCAGAAGGACTTCTGCACAGAAGGAAAACAAGTTGGGATCTGAGCTTTCTGACACAGTGCCTTCAAATGCCACCTTCACACATTAAGGAATAACTAATCTATTGCTGCTTATTAGCCAGAATCATAAGGTTAAACAGGCTTCATCCAGGATTTAGAAACCGTACTAGTTGCAACAGCTGGACAATTTATTCCATACCTGCTCATTCACTCCTAAATCATGTCTGACCAGTGTTTCCCTCACCTTTTATGCTCAGTTTCCCCATCCCCTGGGTACTCTTTCTGTTCCTAATAAAACATGATAAACAGACTCTTACCTAACCTTGAGTTGATGAGTCCTTTAAAGCTTGTCATATATCATCTTCCTGGGACTGAAAATGTGGAGGCTACTCACCTGCATAGGCAAACAATCTAAAACCAAACTAAATCTTCTTAAAGTGTATCTTCCACTACGTACATTTGATTTACTGAAATCATTGACAAGGCTGTTACACAATATCTGCTATCTTAGTAGATAAATCCAAAAACTATAAACAACCAATGTTAAACATTATTAATATTCAATATGCCCTTGATATATCTTATTTAATAAAAAGTCAGATTTAGCACGGCACTGTTAAAAACCTTTTTCCCTTCAAGCAGTCATAGCCTAGTTTTTGAAATACAAGAAAGATATCCCAAAGTCTTCTCTTTCAAATTGTAAGAGAAAAAAAAAGCAAGAAGGGCTACACTGTGACTGCTCTCCAGCACTTCAATAACCTCCAGCAACCCTTTAGGAAGAGGAACAAGCAGATGGAGAAGGTGCCTGGAGACATTTCTAGAAAAAGAGAAGGAGCTTCTTGAATGGATTGACTCTGCTGAGAGAAACTGTCTTGAGAAAAACAATTATTGGAAAGTCTATTAGATTTGAGAAAGAAAATGAACACATCAGTTTGGGAATGACTACCTTCAGGGAAGGACTGGAGCAAGTGAGAGTAAAGAGGGGGGAAAGGCTGGATCCAGTCTTCTCACTTTCAAGGGTCATTTCTCTTCTATTCTCTGAATAGTTTGGTCCAAGAACGGCTAAAATGTGTTTCTCTCTTAAAATGTCTCAAACACACTGAAGCAAAGCAGCACTATGTGCTGCAGTCAGTAGTACATCTCTTTTTCTCTCACACAATTCACAGTTAGGGGTTTCACACAGCATAGTTTAAAATTATATTTGTCATCTGTGATCTATTAAGCCTTCTATCTACAGCAAGTTAATTAGATTTTTTGAAAATTATGCTGATTACCAGCTACAACCAGAACTATAGTCAGAAAGGATTATACTCTAAGGTGCATTCACATATATAGCATGTGCTGTTAGGATTAGACAGCACAATGGGAAGAATTTACTGAGACATCATGGTACCATGCCCAGATTATATAATTTTCTAAGACTGAAACAGTGAAGGAATTAGCCCTTTCCCACAGATGTAAAAGGAAAACAAATTAAAAAAAAAAAAGAAAAAAAGTAGGATTGGTCTCTGAAAGTTTACAATATGCAGGATAAGAAAATCACCTCATTTATGAAAGGAATAACATAGGTGTTGGTGGCCGTAAAATGATACAAAATAGGTGTGATGACTGGGGGAAAGTAAAGGGGGAAACAGAGCAGGCAAGTCACAGACAACCTACAGCGCAGCTGAAAGCATGATGTGCACCTAATGAGGCTGAAGAAAATGGCCTTTTGTCTGCCAAGTGCATGGACAGAGTAGCAAGAAACCCATGAAGCAAACTCCTATTAATTTTTCTGTGCTCCAAGGGAGGCTTGCAGCTCCATAGCTCTGCTTTGGTGTGTGTTGTACAGGGACAACACAATAAGCCCAAGACAAAATCTCAACAAAAGCCAGGGGGTGGTGTGCTAGAGGCCAAAAATGCTGTAGAGGGAGGCACGCACCATGAGCATGGAGTGGGCATGGAGCTCTGCAAGGAGGGGATGCTAACAGAGACCATGCCCAGCCCTCTCTTCTGAGACCACACATCCTCCTCCACACACTGCCAAAACCAGACAGAGGAACAGCAGCAGCTTCTTGTCAGGGACAAGACTCACCAAGACCAGGTACCAAGCAATACTTAATCCTGTTTTTAGGGCAGGAAAATAAGCAGAACCCATGAAATTATTAATGTTTTCCTTCAATTCCTTTAAATTGTTTCATTCTGATAATTTCTGAGGTGCTGGCAAAGCTATAGAATCATAGAATCAATTGGGTTGGAAGAGACCTCTGAGATCATCAAGTCCAACCCTTGATACCACTGTGATTACTAGATCATGGCACTAAGTGCCTCATCCAGTCTCATCTCAAAAACCTCCAGGGGTGGTGAATCCACTCTCTAGACAAGTCATTCCAATGCCTGATTACTCTCTCTGTAAAGAATTTCTTCCTAATATCCAACCTAAATTTCCCCTGGCAGAGCTTAAGCCAGTGCCTTCTTGTCCTGTTGCTGGTTGCCTGGGAGAAGAGACCAACCCCGACCTGGCTACAACCTCCTTTTAGGTAGTTGTAGAAAGTGATGAGGTCGCCTCTAAGCCTCCTCTTCTCCAGACCGAACAACCCCAGCTCCCTCAGCCTCTCCTCACAGCACTTGTGCTTGAGTCCCTTCACCAGCTTCGTTGCTCTTCTCTGGACCCGCTCCAGCACCTCAGTATCTTTCCTGACCTGAGGGGTCCAGAACTGAGCACAGTACTCAAGGTGTGGCCTCACTAGTGCTGAGTACAGGGGAAGGATCAATTCCCTCATCCTTCTGGCCACACTATTCCTGATACAGACCAGGATGCCATTGGCCTTCTTGGCCACCTGGGCACGCTGCTGGCTCATGTTCAGCCTCCTGTCAATCCAAACCCCCAGGTCCTTTTCTGCCTGGCTTCTCTCCAGCCACTCTGTCCCCAGCCTGTAGCACTGTATGGGGTTGTTGCGGCCAAATTGCAGAACCCAGCACTTGCCCTTGAACTTCATCCCATTGGAATCAGCCCATCTCTCCAGCTTGTCCAGGTCCCTCTCCAGAGCCCTCCTGCCTTCCAGCAGGTCAACACTCCCTCCCAACTTGCAAATTTGCTAATGATAGACTCAATACCCTCCTCTAAATAGTCAATAACTATATTAAATAGAACTGGACCCAACACTGACCCCTGGGGGACACCACTAGTGACTGGTCACCAACTGGATGCAGCACCATTCACCACCACTCTCTGTGTGCGGCCATCCAGCCAGTTCTTAACCCAGCAGAGAATGTACCTGTCCAAGCCGTGGGCTGCCGCTTTTCCAGGACTATGTTATGGGAGACAGTGTCAAAGGCTTTGCTGAAGTCCAGATAGACTGTATACACAGCCTTCCCGTCATCCACCAGATGGGTTACCTGATCATAAAAGAAGATCAGGTTGGTCAGACAGGACTTGCCCCTGCTAAACTTGTGCTGGCTGGGTCTGATCGCTAGTCCATCCTGTAGGTGCTGTGTGATTGCACTCAGGATGATCTGCTCCATAACCCTGCCAGGCACCGAGGTCAGGCTGACAGGCCTGCAGTTTCCTGGATCCTCCTTGCAACCCTTTTTGTGGATTGGCATGCCATTCACCAACTTTCAGTCATCTGGGGACCTCCCCAGAGAGCCAAGACTGTTGGTAGATGGTGGAAAGCAGCTTGGCAAGCTGTTCTGCCAGCTCCCTCATCATCCTAGGATGGTTCCCATTTGGTCCCATAGACTTGTGAGGATCCAAGTGGCTCAGTAAATCGCTATTTCCTCCTGGATTACAGGGTGGGGCATTCAGCTTTCTGTCCATGTCTACCAGCTCTGGAGGCCAGTTGTCCTGAGGGCGACCTGTCTTACTGTTGAAAACTAAGGCAAAGTAGGTGTTAAGTACCTCAACCTTCTCCTATCTCTGTTAACTATGTTCCCCCTCAAGTCCAACAAAGAATAGACTTGACCCTTCTTTTGTATTTATAGAAGCATTTTTTATTATCCCTAACAGAAGCAGCCAAATTTACTTCAAATTGTGCTTTTGTCTCTCTAATTTTCTTTCTACATGACCTAACTATAGTCGTAAATTCTTCATGGGTAGCCAGCCCTTTTTTCCACAGTCGGTAAGCTCTCTTTTTTTCCGTATTTTCCTTCAGAATCTCCCTGTTCAACCAAGCTGGTCATTTTACCCTCTTGCTTGCCTTTTGGCACACTGGTACAGCCTGCTCCTGAGCACTTGAGACTTCCTTCTTGAAGCATGTCTATCCCTCCTGGACCCCTTTGTTTCCAAGGGCTGTTTCCCATGGTACACTCTGAAACATTCTTCTGAATAGGCCAATTATCCTCAATATCCTCAATTCACTCTATGAATCTCCTAGACTGCCTCTTCTCTAATGTGTTGAGCTCCCAGCAGACATCTGGGAGTTTAAAGTCACCCACAAGAACAAGGGCTGGAAATTTTGAGACATCCACCAGCTGCTTGTAGGATAATTCATCCCCTTCACCATCCTGGTAGGGTGGTCTATAACAGACACCTATGAGGATGTCAGCCTTGTTGGCCTTCCCCTTGATTCTGGTCCACAGGCATTCAAGCTTATCATTGCTGACCATGAGTTCTACAGAGTCAAGGGGCTCTCTAACATATAGAGCCATCCCTCCATCTCTCCTACCCTGCCTGTCCTTTCTGCAGCTTGTAACCACTCATAGCAGAACTCCAGTCATGCAAGTCATCCCGCCATGGTTCTGTGATGGTGACATCACAGCTTTCCTGCTGCATGATGACTTCCAGCTCCTCTTGTTTGTTGCCCATACTACATGCATTAGTGTACGTGCACTTCAGCTGGGCTGCTGATTTCACTCTAAACTTGGGCTTTCCACCCTTAGGCTTATCTCTGGAGAGCCCTGTTTCAATACCTTTCCCCTTCAAACCTAGTTTAAATCCCTCGTGATAGGCCCCACCAATTTATGGGCTACAGTCCTTTTGCCCTTCCTAGATAGATGAAGCCAATCTGATTTGAGCAGATTAGGTACCATGAATTTTGCCCCATGGTCAAAACCCCCAAAATTTTGCCAGTGACACCAATCCTTTAGCCACGTATTGATAAGATAGGCTGTCCTACTCCTCTCACTCATCCTGGCTAGCACAGGAACTGAGGCAAATACCATCTGTGTTGCTCTCCCATGAACTGATTGACCCAGCTCCTTGAAATCCTTTTTTAATTACCCTGGTTCTTCTTCCATTAATGTCATCACTGCCAGCCTGGACCACTACCAACAGTGGATAATAATCTAAGGGCTGAATTAGCTCATGAAGTCTCCTACTAATATCCCTTACCCCGGCCCCAGGAAGGCAGCAAAGCTCGCTGTGGGATAGGTCCAGTCAACATATAGGGCCCTCAGTTCCCCTCAGAAGGGAGTCACCGACTACAACTACCCTTCTTTTTTTCTTACAGCTGTAGTTGTAATCTATGTGGTAGATGGGGTACAACCAGGAAACACTCCAGACAGATCTTCTTGACTGTCCTCTACCTAATTTTCTGGGTCCAGGGCTGCATATCTGTTCTTTAAGGGCACCCAGGGAGATGATGAGTACCAGGAGGGGGTTCTTTTACCTCTCCCATCAGGGACCTGTTTCCATTTTCCCTCATCCACTTATTTTGCTCCATCTGCCTGATGGCAGGAGGGGCTGGGCTTCATTGTCTTCTGATGGACTTCCTTTGGGGTCAAAATGGTGNTTTTGTGGATTGGCATGCCATTCACCAACTTTCAGTCATCTGGGGACCTCCCCAGAGAGCCAAGACTGTTGGTAGATGGTGGAAAGCAGCTTGGCAAGCTGTTCTGCCAGCTCCCTCATCATCCTAGGATGGTTCCCATTTGGTCCCATAGACTTGTGAGGATCCAAGTGGCTCAGTAAATCGCTATTTCCTCCTGGATTACAGGGTGGGGCATTCAGCTTTCTGTCCATGTCTACCAGCTCTGGAGGCCAGTTGTCCTGAGGGCGACCTGTCTTACTGTTGAAAACTAAGGCAAAGTAGGTGTTAAGTACCTCAACCTTCTCCTATCTCTGTTAACTATGTTCCCCCTCAAGTCCAACAAAGAATAGACTTGACCCTTCTTTTGTATTTATAGAAGCATTTTTTATTATCCCTAACAGAAGCAGCCAAATTTACTTCAAATTGTGCTTTTGTCTCTCTAATTTTCTTTCTACATGACCTAACTATAGTCGTAAATTCTTCATGGGTAGCCAGCCCTTTTTTCCACAGTCGGTAAGCTCTCTTTTTTTCCGTATTTTCCTTCAGAATCTCCCTGTTCAACCAAGCTGGTCATTTTACCCTCTTGCTTGCCTTTTGGCACACTGGTACAGCCTGCTCCTGAGCACTTGAGACTTCCTTCTTGAAGCATGTCTATCCCTCCTGGACCCCTTTGTTTCCAAGGGCTGTTTCCCATGGTACACTCTGAAACATTCTTCTGAATAGGCCAATTATCCTCAATATCCTCAATTCACTCTATGAATCTCCTAGACTGCCTCTTCTCTAATGTGTTGAGCTCCCAGCAGACATCTGGGAGTTTAAAGTCACCCACAAGAACAAGGGCTGGAAATTTTGAGACATCCACCAGCTGCTTGTAGGATAATTCATCCCCTTCACCATCCTGGTAGGGTGGTCTATAACAGACACCTATGAGGATGTCAGCCTTGTTGGCCTTCCCCTTGATTCTGGTCCACAGGCATTCAAGCTTATCATTGCTGACCATGAGTTCTACAGAGTCAAGGGGCTCTCTAACATATAGAGCCATCCCTCCATCTCTCCTACCCTGCCTGTCCTTTCTGCAGCTTGTAACCACTCATAGCAGAACTCCAGTCATGCAAGTCATCCCGCCATGGTTCTGTGATGGTGACATCACAGCTTTCCTGCTGCATGATGACTTCCAGCTCCTCTTGTTTGTTGCCCATACTACATGCATTAGTGTACGTGCACTTCAGCTGGGCTGCTGATTTCACTCTAAACTTGGGCTTTCCACCCTTAGGCTTATCTCTGGAGAGCCCTGTTTCAATACCTTTCCCCTTCAAACCTAGTTTAAATCCCTCGTGATAGGCCCCACCAATTTATGGGCTACAGTCCTTTTGCCCTTCCTAGATAGATGAAGCCAATCTGATTTGAGCAGATTAGGTACCATGAATTTTGCCCCATGGTCAAAACCCCCAAAATTTTGCCAGTGACACCAATCCTTTAGCCACGTATTGATAAGATAGGCTGTCCTACTCCTCTCACTCATCCTGGCTAGCACAGGAACTGAGGCAAATACCATCTGTGTTGCTCTCCCATGAACTGATTGACCCAGCTCCTTGAAATCCTTTTTTAATTACCCTGGTTCTTCTTCCATTAATGTCATCACTGCCAGCCTGGACCACTACCAACAGTGGATAATAATCTAAGGGCTGAATTAGCTCATGAAGTCTCCTACTAATATCCCTTACCCCGGCCCCAGGAAGGCAGCAAAGCTCGCTGTGGGATAGGTCCAGTCAACATATAGGGCCCTCAGTTCCCCTCAGAAGGGAGTCACCGACTACAACTACCCTTCTTTTTTTCTTACAGCTGTAGTTGTAATCTATGTGGTAGATGGGGTACAACCAGGAAACACTCCAGACAGATCTTCTTGACTGTCCTCTACCTAATTTTCTGGGTCCAGGGCTGCATATCTGTTCTTTAAGGGCACCCAGGGAGATGATGAGTACCAGGAGGGGGTTCTTTTACCTCTCCCATCAGGGACCTGTTTCCATTTTCCCTCATCCACTTATTTTGCTCCATCTGCCTGATGGCAGGAGGGGCTGGGCTTCATTGTCTTCTGATGGACTTCCTTTGGGGTCAAAATGGTGTGACTCCACCAGTCAATTTCCCTTTCACTTTCCCTAATGCTTTTTAGCTTCTCTACCACTTTCTTGAGCTCTGCCACCAGGCACAGAAAATCATTCAACTGCTCAGATCGTACGCAGGTGCCTCACACACTGATCTCTGGTATTAATGCCAGGCTCAAACAGTCTGCGTAGCCGAAGACCTGAATAGCTGCATCCTTCTTGGAAGGTTCTGTCTGTATACCACAGTGCAGGAATGTGGCCACCAGGTTAAAATAGATATTTGAGTCAAATTTCTGGCAGCAGCAATTTCCCCCCAGTAGAAAATAACTTTACCTCTCAGTAGAACATAATTGTGTCTGAGGTAATTTTGGGTATACTTATCAAAGATGTAGTTTGCATCTGTTCTCTGTGGCAGGCTTAGTTATCAATATTTCAAACACATCTCTGTGGGATATCAAGTACTACCTTGATCCTAAAGTAATTAAAAAATCTACTGTTTAATTTTATTATTCCTTTATGAAAGATGTTATCCTTCAATTAATAATCCAGCTAGTCACTAAGTCTACCACCTTCTCGTTTTCATTACCAAAAAATAATTAAAAATTAAAATGTCTTCTTCTGGGTATGGAGACTCTCCACTGGTCCTCTACTAGAAGGCTTTGACTGGAAACTCCCACACCTTTGCTTGAATGCAACATTTCTGCTTCACTACTACTTCTTGATTTAGACTGACAGAATGCTTTTTATCTTTCTGTGAGGTGTCAGCCTCTGAAATTCTTTATGTCCACACAAGGATGAGACAGAAGTTGGTCTTCTCTGGTTTACAGCTGGGGGAAAGGCAGCAAGAAATCTTTACCTTTCCAGCACATGGTATATAAAAAGTATGGGAAGAGTCACAGCCTGCTCTGTGCTGCTTGGTGTTTCCAATATCTCCATTGCTTTGGGAGGATGGAGGGGTAAGCAGCGAGCTCTGAAATAGCAGAAGGGCTCTGGAACAGACTGAGACTTCCCTTGTCTGCTTGGTCTTTGGAAGAACTAGAAGATCATGGGCTAGCCCAGTGTCTGCTGATGTCACCCAGGAGATTAATATTGTTGAGGAAATACCACTGATCTTCAACAAATTTTTTACTCAGTTCATGTGCTTCTACTATTCCAGATATTATAACAACATTACTTACATGTTACCTTATTCCTAGAAATAGTGCTTGCTTTCTTTCCCCCAGCTGCAATGCTATTTTAATAGTATTTTTGTTAGTATTTAAGCACTCTCAGATAACACAGTTATGCCCTTTTGTTAAAATGCCATCAAAACATGTGTAACTTATATAACAATAGGATATACAGAACTTCCAGTCTTACAGAATCCCAGTGCGGCTTCAGCCTTTAACACCCACGGATCCCAGGGATCCTAGTGCATCCCAGGTAATTTTTCTATAATAAGCAAAGACCAAAGAGCCTACATAGAGAACATATTTACTATGAAGTTAAATTATGCTAAGAACACCTATGGATTTCAGTAGGTGTTTTCTTATGTCTTACACTTTTTTTTTCTGCCTTTAACGAGTTTAGAAAGCAGTAAATAAGTAAATTATAAAGCAGCATGCTTTTGCTGCATTTCACTCATGAGGCACAACCTCATTACTCAGAAAAAGCTTTAGTGCCTTCTGTCCAGATGGCATTCACTGGTCTGACACGGAGGCGGACACATTTCACACAGTTGTCCTCAGCTGTTTAAGACAGAGTGGGTGGAAGAGTCAGACCAAGCACCCGCTACTTTTGGCAGGAAGGCACAGTTGAGATGCTCTGCATCAGAGTTCCCTTACCTTTTTAAAATACTCTAGTGGAAATTCAGTTTCAAAAGGAGTAGAAAAGGGAGATCACAATGAAGTATTTGTGAAAAGGACATACAAGGGCCTACAAGTGGATGCTCACTGAGAGTCAAACAAGTAACTTCATTGGCATAATCAGGTCCCTGTGGTTTTTTTCTGGTATGAAATACGGGAGCTTTCTATTTTCAGGATGTTATTATTAAATTTAAAATGGAAAGTAATGGAAGTACACATACAGAGACTAGAATCCTAACTTTTAAACAAATTTTTTTTCAAAATATTTTTTTGTTGAATCAGTAGAAGAAATTGTCACCTGCAACACATTTACCACATTTCCAGAACTCATTTCTGTTCAGGATTTGAGTTCAGTCCAAGCTCTCTGCCCAACAAAAGAAAAACTGGGCTAATTTGACCATAAACATGTACCAGCTGAAATGGGTCTGCATTAAATTATGTAGTACTCTTCATGCACAACATCAGATTTCTTTTAAACTCTGTCCCTAGTGGGTGTAGTGTATCATAATGTTTAAAATAAAAAAAAGCTTTTCACAAACAGCAGTACTCAATAGTGTACAAATGTCTTTTCCATTTTGGAGTTGTTTGAGTTTTTATGTATCATTCCTGTTCCCCAAAACAAGCAGAAAATGTAAGAGACAGTTAAATAATTCATTAAATTGTAAATTAATAATAAAAAATTTAGTTTCATAGAAGGTATAAACTTGTAGGAGTGCAGAATCAGGCCTAGCGTATAAACTTATATTAACAACAGATTACTTTTATTATCATTATGATCATCAAACCCAGGAGAAGAAACTGCCCGAGTAAAGACAATGTTGTGTTGGAAAATCAAGATAGTACAGCTCACAAATACATTTTTAGGAGTACTGAAAAGAATATTAGCAAATTGCCTCTTGATTTTAATTTGCACTAAAATTCAGTTGAGAAGTCATTATAGCCATAAGGGGTAGTAAAGCAGTCTAATAATACTAATCAAAAAGCAAAACTAAAAGTAATTTTAATAGCTGAGCTTTGGTTTGACATTAAAATACATTGGTATGATATATCAACAAAATGCCTAACACAGCAGAAAATGGATAAAGTAATATGTAGTATTCTCTTCCATGACTTTTTCTAAGGTGGTTACTTAAAAGATAAAAAAAAAATCACCGAATACCTAAGGAAGTAGTTCCTATTTGATGTTTTAAAAATCCCTTATTTCTCTTGGCCCGTACACATCTAAAATAACTTAGTTTAGTGGGAAACAAACAGACTAAACAATTTAGAAGACTGTTTTGCAATGGTTACAGCACTGGAACCTGACTCAACTCTCATTTTGATCCATGGTAAAATTGTCACCATCTTCACTAGGAAGCAGAGCTGAACAAAACTATTCCACAGACAGAAAGTTCATTAAAACCCACAGGTTTAGAGACAATGAAGTATGACTTGGGGCAAATTGAACTGTACATGTATTTGTTTGAAGTTGACTAAATAGTTGGAAAAAAGAGAAAGGGATTTTAGAAAAGTTTAAATGCATTTTCATCTTTAAGAAGACACAATATTTTACATTTAAATATTGNTTGAGCACAGAGGGTAACAGTGAAGGGGGGAACATCAGACTCATGACGTGTCAATAGTGGGATTTCACAGGGCTCTATCTTGGGCCCTGTGCTCTTCAACATCTTTATAAATGTCTTGAACACAGGACTGGAAGGGATACTCAATGAGTTTGCAGATGACACAAAACTGGGAGGAGCTGTTGACTCCCTCAAAGGCAGGGAGGCCCTGCAGAAGACCTTCACAAATGAGAGAACTGAGCAATCACCAACCACATGAAGTTCCAAGCGAAAGTGCTGGATTCTGCACCTGGTATGGGGCAATCCTGGGTATACATGCAGACTGGAGAACAATAGGCAGGAGTGGCCTGAAGTTGTGTCAGGGGAGGTTTAGGTTGGATATTAGATAAAGGTTCTTCACCCAGTGGGTGGTTGACCACTGGAACAGGCTCTCCAAGGCAGTGGTCACAGCACCAAGCCTGACAGAGTTCAAGAAGCATTTGGATAATACTCTCAGGCACATGGTGTGACTCTTGGGAAGGCAGGGCTAAGACTTGGACTCGGTGATTTTTGTGGGTCCCTTCCAGTTTGGCATAGCCTGTTATTCTTTGATCTATAGTGTCAAAATACATAACATTTAAGTAAAGAGGGGGAAAAAAATTACTATGTTTGAATGTATGCAAGTATCAATCTATAACAAAAACATTATTTTCTACTTGACCCAAATTATGTTAAATTATTTTGGTTTACAGCTGAGCTATGATGTCCATGTTCTTTATGCCTTCAGGTATTTTGGGGTGAAATTAAGAATGCTATTTTTTACCTTTTGGATTTACTCCTTTAAAAAAAGCTTCCCAAGTAATGGGACAACTTTATTTCTGTGAGATTATGTATTATATAAACGCCATAGAATGAATAAAAGTAACATTGAAAATAGGTATCACTGATGATGAGTACATGAACATTAAAACCAGAAATAATAAATGCAAATTTCACATGAAATTTAACTAGGTAGTAGCTTTGGAATGTCAACACTGAGTTCCTCTCCTCAAGCCCTTCTCAGTTTTTAAACCTCAAGCTGACTGTCAGCTAGCTCAGGCACATGTTTACGTAGGCTATGAGAGACAACTTTCACATATTTGTTCCAAGTTACAGAAAAAGAACTGTTCATTTTAATAGAAGAGAGGGAGACACAAGATTCTTTAGCTGCTAAGCTTTTGCTCACCAAGAGCTTTGGAGCTTTTATGACACGGGCTGGTCAGAGAAGGGGTTCAGGAAGAAGTTCGAGGGTTGAAAGGTTTTATTGAACAAGGCAAAAAAACTCAGCAGAAGTGCTGCACCGGCTTTTACAGGGTCTGGGGAGAAGGTGCTGGAAAAAGGGCAGAACATGGGAGGCGTATGCTAACAAGGGACATAAGAAGGATAAAAAGGGGATGGATTGGCTTAAGGTAGGTGGGGATAACCATATATGTAACTTCCAAATAAGGAAATACTGCAATGCAGCAACAGGGGACCAATAGGAACGGGGGATTTAACAGTGAAATAACAGGGAGTACAGAACATGTGGATTTTTTAAATTTGAGGGAGAATACAACCTTTAACAACATATAACTTCTAACATCTCTTAACAACAAATAATAACTACAACCACAATCCCTCAGGTAGAAACCGTCTATTGTTTAAAGGTGGTGTGTGTCCATTCCTGTGGTTCCTTGAAGTCTTCTTTTTTTCCTTCTGTTTCTCTTTTCCATAGTTCGTATGCCCTTTCCTCCCAACTCCTGACATCTCCCCCTGTTTTGTTTAAAATGATTAGATTTCCGACGATGCTTTTCATTATAATTTTCTTCACACAAATGATGATACAAGGAACAACTGTTAAAATAGAAATAAAGGTAAACAAGGCAAAGACAAGAACAACTAAAATTTTGTTAACCCAATTTGGTAAACTTGGGAAGTGGAACCAGTTGAACAGCCCATTGAGGCCTTTGTCCTGTTTGACAGATATTTCTTTTACTAGACTCTTTAAGGTGTTAATACACTTATGTATAGACTGTGCTTGGTCGGAAAAATTCGTACAGCACAGGCCTTCAAACTCCTGGCATCCATGGCCGTGAGCCAGGAGTAGGAAGTCTATGGCTGCCCGATTTTGTAAGCTGACTTCTTTTAATTTCTGAGTATCAGCAAGGAGGCCTTCAATGGCTGTTGTTGTCGCATTGGCCTCCTTGGTGAGCCAGCAGCCAAGGTGTGTCAGAAGTGAGAAAGCATGTGCTGTTCCGATCCCTGGGAACGGAATGACCCTCAAAAATTTCTCATTCTGGACCAAAACTCAATCCGTGAATCACAGTCTTCAGGAAAAGGGAGTGGTGGTACTGGTGTAAACTCATGATTTTGGGGGATTGCTTTAGGTGTTCGACTAACAGACTCGTTTGGGATAAATGTCCTCCCTTTGGGGAATCTCCAATCTGCTGCTCTTTTGGATCTAACAATTTCAGCTGATCTAATCTGGCCTGGTAGGTTGAATTTTGCTGGGTTGAAAAGTGAAGGTTTTCCTACTGTGCAGGGGCCTCCTTCAGGATAGGATGGTATGCCTTGCCAGGCCCTGTTTTCACAGGAAGAATCCCTTGGGGAGTTTTGTCGGTTGGGGAACATGTTCAGTAGCTACTATGGCTGCGATTGACTGATTGCACCAAATGGACACATTTTGATACTCGTGAGAGGTAGCAGTAACATTGTGCAGTGTAAATAGTTTGTTCTATGGCTAGCTTTAGAAACAATGCCTCTTGTGCCTCTTTGTGTGGAATTTGTTTTGAAATGGCTTCTCTTAACCTTGTCGCGAAATCTAGAAATGATTCTTTTACCCCCTGCTGCATGCTGGAGAAGGATGGTGTTGGGGTAGAAGCATCTGCCACGATCTTTATTGCCTCTAGTGCAAACCCCTTTGATCGATCAAGATAGTCAATTGGAATTTGGGCTTGCACTCAGCTGGCAGCATAGGGGCCTTCTCCATATAGTGTATTAATGGTTTCTTGTACTGGTATTCTACTAGATTGGGAATCCTGTGCATATTTCTGTATTAATTGCAGCCATTCTGATTCAAATGCAGAGAACTGCATAGCACTTAAAAGCGATCTGGCAACGATGCGTATGTCGTGCAGTGTTAAGCTATATGCACCAAAAAGAGACTCTAAGTGTCCCATAGCAAATGGTAAGGCTAAACCACAGTCTGTAATTGCTTCTTTAATGTCCTTAATTATAGGGTAAGATATCGGCTGCCAGGTAGGTGGCTTGCCTTCTTCCACATAAACTGGAAAGGCTTTCATAAAATCCAGATCACCTGCCTCCTCTGCCTGCTTGTAGGGAGTGAGCCACCTATTGCTTTCTTCACTAGCCATGTGTTGTCCTCCTATAAATCCTATGAAGCTGTCACTATTATAATCTGGGTTTGCCAGTACCAGGGCATAGGCACTTGTCAGATGTTTACATTGTGGGAACCGGAAACTACCTCTTGTCTGCCATTTTGAATTTGAAGCTGTTTACTGGTTGCCAAGGAACTAGATGTTGCTAGGACACTGGTTGGAATTACATCACCCTGCCTCATGCTGGAAGTGAGGGGCTGGCAACCATTTTGTGGGTGTCCTTGACTAAGTCTGACATTTTGATTTTCAATGTTAAGCTGTACTTCATTTTGAGGACCTCCCCTCCCTCCTTGTTGGCGTCCATTTTGTGAGAGGGGAGCACCTGAATACTTGGCTTTCTTTTTTTTGGTTTTCTCCTTGCTGGAGCAGGGATAGAATTAGTCTCCAGGCAATTTGAGCTTTTGCAGCCTCTTTATCTTTTCTTTCAATGGTCTTAAACAATAAAAATACCATTTTGTCCCAATGATCGTAAGTAAGGACTTTGGGTATCAGATCTTTATTTTTTGACATCCCCTTTGCTAGTGATTTTAGGGAGTTGCAATTGAGGGGATGTCTGTGTGCCATAATGAAGGTTTTAAGATGGCAATAGGAGTCTTTTTCTGATTTTGTTAAGCGAGCTCCCATGTTGAAAAAAGGTATAAGTTTGGGATGGGTTATGGGGATGATAGGAGAAGAAATTATTTGAGATCACTCACCTTTTCCTAAGGCATCGAGGGACATGAGGTGATCTTGGGCGTGCCAGTCCATAGGACCCGCTTCCACAAAGCAATCTCGGGAGACGCCGGCACAGCAGTCCTCTGCTGCGAGTAGTCCCCATGGAGGGCGAGTTCCACTCAGTGTGAGGGACCTCGAGCTCCTGCTCCACATTCAGGGCACCATATGACGTGGCCCGGTTGGAGAAGGGGTTCAGGAAGAAGCTCGAGGGTTGAAAAGTTTTATTGAACAAGGCAAAAAAACCCAGCAGAAGTGCTGCACTGGCTTTTACAGGGTCTGGGGAGAAGGTGCTGGAAAAAGGGCAGAACATGGGAGGCGTATGCTAACAAGGGACATAAGAAGGATAAAAAGGGGATGGATTGGCTTAAGGTAGGTGGGGATAACCATATATGTAACTTCCAAATAAGGAAATACTGCAATGCAGCAACAGGGGACCAATAGGAATGGGGGATTTAACAGTGAAATAACAGGGAGTACAGAACATGTGGATTTTTTAAATTTGAGGGAGAATACAACCTTTAACAACATATAACTTCTAACATCTCTTAACAACAAATAATAGCTACAACCACAACCCCTCAGGTAGGAACAATCTATTGTTTAAAGGTGGTGTATGTCTGTTCCTGTGGTTCCTCGAAGTCTTCTTTTTTTTCCTTCTGTTTCTCTTTTCCATAGTTCATATGCCCTTTCCTCCCAGCTCCTGACACTTTTACACACAAAGCATCTAAGTCAATGCATTTTTGTCAAAACACAAAAATTCTCCAGGGTACATGAGCTAGTGATTCACAACATTGTGCTTCCTCAACAAATGTCACTTCCTATAGGGCCTTTTCCTGTTCTGTAGCTTATAAATGGAACAGAGTCTTGCATCACACTCTGCTCCAAAACCTAAAAATAATATAAAAAATATTTCCACACACAAAAATATATTTTGAAGTCCATGACAGAAAACTCCATGAGAGTTTTAACACATCATATTATTCTTCTACCACTGGTAATCCAGGCTCAGTGCTTCATCTGACCACAGAAACATAGAAAGATAAAACAATGTCATAAGTTTTAATTGGAAAATCATCTTTTTGTGCTACACCTGGCCATCAGGAATTCATCAAAGAACCCAGCAGAAAACTGGATCCATGCTGAAGCCAAGACACATATCTAATACATTAATTATTCTATCCCTTTTAAAAAGCAACAGGCTCTTACCATAGCAAGAAAATACAAAAAATTAGCTTGAAAGGAGAGAGGAAAACTTTTAAGCTGTTCTCAAGAATCTCAGCTTTCAGCAGAGAAGAAAAAGTGGTTTAGATTTGGGGAAACCTTCTCTAAGGAAACCAAACTGTTATCTGAGTTGCAGAAATGCTTTCTAGTCCCCATAGACCTTGAAATGTTCATCTTCACAATAGGCTGCCCCATTCATCTTTGAAAACAGTAACTGTTTATTTAGGGCATGAAAGAAAGGAAAAGATTGAAATACATTGGAGCATTAGGTTTGAGAAAGGTTAGAAGAAAATTACACAGAGGGTTAGGCAAGCAGGGAGAGAAGATGTTATCAACATGAAGTGAGATTGGAAAGGAACTCACAAATAGCTGAGCTCTGTATATGCACATATATGTGTATGCCAACATACATGTGGAAGATGTTGTGTGTTGCCTGATAATTCCAAGGACACTTGAGAAAATGCAAGTCACCATGGAAGCTTCTCCCCAAACTGATGACCAACCCATACAGTAAAAATAACTAAATTTTTTATCACATTTTAGACAAATATATATACTGAAGATAGTCTAACAAAGTGAGACTTGTTGCAAACTCTGAACAGAATAAGAATTAGCGTCCACCCTACAGAAGGGCCAAGGCTAGACTTCCCAGACAGTAATAGGCCCCTACTTTGCTTGGCCAAATTGGGGTAAGCCCCTTTCAGACCATTTTGACCTTTGCCTCAAAGGCAGAGGTAAAAGCTTTAGGCAACAGCTGGAGTTTTCTGCAGTATATGATGTGAACTACCATAGTTTCAAAGTGGGAGAACCCCACTGAGGTTTTGAACAGGAAAGGTAGTACATTTTGAATTCCAGTCACTGCAGTGATTCAGACAAACCACTGGAGGAAAGGGTTGCCAGGCTGTCCTTAGTTTACTGTGACCAACTTCACAGTGAAACAGATGTTATATTTGGTACTATAACTGACAACTTTTCTTCTGGTGAAAACATTTATTTTCTAGCATTTTACTTTTTACAACTCTTTATGCTTGCAAAAAAATTACTGATGGGGTTTTTTGCTCATCTGATAACACCAATGAAAGATCTTTCCCTCTGTGAACCTGTTATGATCCAAGTATTAAAATTATTAAAGAGATGTTTCTGCTCAAATTAAGGTACAAACGAGATAATATGCCAAAATCAATAGTTCAGATTTTTATTTAACAGTAAATGTGAAGTAGATATAGAAAGAAATAGAAAAAAGAAAAAGAGGGAGAGAAAGAGAGTGACAGAGAGGCAGATTAAGTAGAAAAATATCACCACTTTGTGGATTCCGACAGCATCCCGTTGATCCTGTTCTTCTGGTCCTCTCAGTGGTGAGTGTCCCAGTCCTGTCAAAGGGATAGTTGGAGTCTTGTCAATATGATGGTTGCAGTCTGGATCTGTCAGGTGGTGGGGGAAGCCCACAAAACACAAAAATTCTGTAAGTCATATACTCTCACGTTCAGGGGGAATGCCCAGGTACCTCCCCTGGGGCAGGAGTTTTACACAGGATGATGTAATACTTTGGATCATGGGACACTTCAGTAGTCTTTGATGGTCTAAGACATTACAACTGCCTCTTACATAAGCACATTTGAGTCAATTATGGCCCATCAGAAGGGATAAATATCTTCAGGCTACATGTGAATGTCCAGGTACTTCTCTGGAGGGGAGTTTTCACAGCTGAGCCACTTGTATCAGGATTTTGGCATGATAAAAAACACTATTCCACCATGCAGGATTTGCATCTTACTAGCCTTTTCCCTTATCTTGTTCAACACTCATCTTACAAGCCTCTGATGGGTGCACAGTTGCTCTGCATCTGGGCTGTTACCACAAGACTGAGTAATTAAGCATTAACAGTCCAGTTAACTGTCCACAGACCCTCAGAAACTTTGAGTTTCTACTGTCAGCTCTTTTTCCTACCTTGCATTTTTCTTTATTCAGACCTGGAGTCACTCAAGATGGTGCAGTGTTTACAATAAAGTGCTGAAGCTTTTCAAGTCCATCTGATGAAATAGTCTTAATGATTCATAATAATATAATAAATCATTTATGTTTCTGCAGAAGAATTTATCACATTGTCTTGCCTGAATCTCTTCTTTTTTGAGGTACTATTTGTCACACAAAAACACCACTGGCAGGACTCAATTGGAAAACATGTTTCTGCCAGTCAGACCTTAGGAGGTGTGAGTGCTCCCTGCTGACAGGATTGCTTTTGTAGGGTAAATTCTGCACAACTGCAAAACTTCTTAAGTAATATTTCTTGAAGTTAAAAACCCTAACAAAGATTGAAAGCTCATTAACAGAAATACATGGGGTTAAAATGGTCTTTTAACTATGGATGGAGTGGCACATGCAGAGGATGTAAACAAAGCATCAGCAGCAGTTAATAATTCATATTATTTTGAAAACATTGCAGTTAGTTAAAGAGATGTCATGACTTTCTATCAAGAACTCAAGACCGACCCCATTCTTTTCAATGTGTTAGATGGAGAAGTGGTTAATTACTGAATAAGTTTTCAACCATTATTTGAATAAAAAAACCCCTCTAGACCACCTTTTAAAAAACAGTATATTCATTATCTAACACCCCTTTCTGAAAGACACAAAGACTCGTTTACAGAAGTCCCATGGGGTTGTGGCTCTTTGCATCTGATAACAACACAATCAAGGATTTTATTTGGGGTTTTCTATTAAACATGGACTATAAAAAAGGCTCCATGGTCAAGCAGTATTTTTTATTTTCCACTCTTTTGATATTTTTAATCAGTCCCCAGTACTGCCACAATGGTGACTGCTTTAACCCTGACCCATGTGCTCTTGTGACCACATTGTAGATTCACATTAAGTCAACAGCAGCTGCTTAACTGGCAGCAGCACTTGAGCCAATTACTGCACTGTGAAAGGGGACAGAAAATTCCCATGGCTGTTCAACTAAAGTAGAAATACCAAAATTCTCTCACCAGTCCTCCTTGGCTGAATGAGATTCAGCAAAATAAGACTTTACTTCAAATCACTGTTTTCTTTAAGCTGTTATCCAGTATTCAGTTGTTATTGTTACTATTCTGCAAAGACCATGCTTGCTTTAAAAGAATGCTTGTTATTTCACCTTCACTTTTATAAGTTTGTGTTCTTCAATCTCCATTTGTCTCTGAGGTCTCTCTTTCCTATTGTGGGAAAAATCAATAATGGTCTGTGTTTTGTCAGGACAGAGTGGCAATTTCCCCCCAGAAAAGTTACAGTAAATTGGGCATTCCTGCCTTCCCTACAGAAGTGATCGCAAAATGTATAGTGAAATTCCACTGGAATTTCCAGGCTTAGTATTTTAAGGTTGAAGGTTTTTCTTAGGTATGGTCTGAAGTAACATCTGAAGAAATTTTTCTTCACTTTGTTCTCATACTAAGTAACCTTGTCTGACTCTTTGGTCCCACCTCTTCCCTGTGAGAGCCTCCTTTCATTTAGCAGCATACTCAGAAGAACTTAACTCCAGAAAAGGAGCTGAGCCCTGGTAGACAGCTCTGGTAGGTAAGAGGAATGAAGGACTGAAAATTTCAACAAATCTTCCAAAAGTGCAATAACAATGCTCAGCACGTCATCATCTTGCCTGTTATTCCTAGGTCAGTAATTGAAATCAATTTCTATATGAAACCACCAGAACCTGAAGCTAGAATATTGCTGCAGGTGTAGGATGTCCTTTTTTTCAAAAGCTTCCTCATGCCAATTTTTAACAATCAAGGGAGTTCTCCATTCTGCACGTAAGGAATGACTTCTTTTTGTGCATGATATGAGAATTCAATTACTGTGGGACCTATTCAAAGAACAGAACTTGAAAGCCTCAGTATAAATTCAGGTGGTGTTCAAGATGGATAATACACTTCAGTCACTAACATCTGCATATCCAAAATACTGTGCTATCCAACAGAGCAATCAAGCCCTCTCCATAAACTCAGCAGGGCTGCTCTCCAGTGTGCTGGCTAAAAGGTCAGATGTTAAACTGGTTTCACAATACTACAGGAAAGCTTAGAAACTAATAGAAGAAAACAAGCCTTATGCAAACTATAACAAGGATCAGAATAGTACAGAGTTTGAAAAGAATTAGTGACAATTGCAGTAGGCTAAAAAAATACAGTAAACAATTTTGTTGGTCAGTACACTATTGATAAGTAAAATTATACCAACTCCATTATTTCAGTTAATAGAATATCCAAAATTATGTCTGCGTTTTAGCTAGTCTTATAGCTTGAAAACTTGAAAGTGTTGATCGTGATGGAGTTTTATTACATACTTATTTCAATGAAATGAGGAACACAAGAAAACTACCATTTCTAGCTGATTGAAAATCTTGTTGTCCCCTGCCTCTAATGTAAAAATGAAAAAGCTGAAGCACTTAAACACCTTAAGAATATATTCTGCACTGCTGCTGAGGTGAGCATTGAATTGCCTTTTGACTTTAAGCCAATTAACCCAACCATACATGAAGAATGAAGTCTTAACAAGGTAATGTGGTCCATTTTAAAGAGCTATAAAAACAGAACACTGACCCTGAAATATATTTAGCTACATCCTTGTGCATATATCACAACAGCAGCTGAAAATCACTTTGTTCCATCCTGTGAACATGTAAAACAATGCTAAAGGTGATTTAGCCCCATCCTGAGAGTGGTAAACCAACTCCCAAACAAATCATAGTTCAATTTGTACTTTAAGAACCTCACTTTTTGATGGGCAACCTGTTTATGTGTCCACAGATGCCTCAGTATGTTTTACTTCAGGTTTACATCTTAAATATTACCTCAAAGCCAACAGATTAATACTGTTCAGCCTTTTTTTTTTCTAGTAATATTTCTAGTACTTCTTTTTTCAGCTTATAATTATTGAAAGACTACTCTTTATTTAGTAAATTAAATTACAGGCAGCAAATCAAGTCACAGATTCCGGTCAGCTAGAAACAGGAAGACTTTTCCCTCCTGGTACTTCTACCTCTCTCCCTTCCCCCGAATATTTTGACCCAAATGGAAAAATGTATATTGATTAGCTTTGGAATTCATATAAGATCAAAGTAAATTGTTTTTCCAAAGCCAGTAATAAAAAAAAAAAATCCATTTTTAACATGAAATTTTTCATTTTCCTGGAATTTTTAATCCTTGTGTTTGTTCTCCCCCTTTTATTTTTGACAGTTTGTGTGTGTGACAAAAAAATAGGCCACTAAATTCAGCCTAATTTGCAGATAGTTTCATATAATCTAAAAGCTATAAATAATTTACCATAAAAACAGCTTTATGAAGTTCTTCCAATAGCTGTTTAATTACAACTGAACAAAAAAGAGGAGGTGAGAAAATTGAAACATTACTATTTTATAAGCAAAACAGCAACTGTGCTCAAGTTCTATCAAAGAGATTTCACTCATTTTGCAATTCATTTGGGTCCTCTTGTCTTTGAAAGGGATGTCACTCCAGATTCAGTAAATATTTCTTTCCAGAACAATGAGGTTTATGCTGGGATGAGCAATTTTCATAGCAACAGCAGGTTATGTATATTATTTACGTATCCTTTGGCAGTCTAAGTGGACTATTTGCAGTTCATTTTAAATTTAAAGCAATCGTCAGAGTTCATATAATTAAAGGGATAGATCCTGAAGAGATAAACTTTTTGGACAGAGGGAGTAGACCGTATGCTACCAGTTCAGACATACACACAATATAAGGTTTGGGATGGCATGATGCTCTTACTGACCTGCTGTAGAGATGCTGGATGAAGTGTTTGTTGGAAATATTTTTACTCTCTTCTGTTTGGAAAATGCTGCTAGTCTTTGAGCAGGGCACTGGAGTGTGTAAGAGGACATTTGGCCAGCTTGACATGCTATGGTCAAGGGAAATGTGACATTAAGCAATTATAGTAATTATAAATTGCCTCTGAGAGGTATACACTTATACAGCAGATGACATTCTTCCCAGAAAATATTGTACAGTCAGAAGATAAGGCTGTTCCTTGCTAAGTTCCTACTGGATAGAGTGATCAAATTCAGGTGTTTTCTCTACATGAAAATATTTCTATCCAGTAATTTAATTTGAACTGAATAAACTATTTATATCTCAGCAGCTGTTAATTAACATAATAAGAGCTCACACTAAAGACCTTACATGTGTGATATTATGGTGTCTTAGTTTAGAGGAAAACTAAAGTATCTATTCGGACTAGGAAAGAAAAAAAACTCCCCCCCAAACAAAGAAAAAGAAAAAACAAAACAAACAAAAAAAAAAAAAACACAATCCAAAAAACCACACCACCTTTAAAATTTAAAATGTATAGAAAAGGATAACAGTGCTTAACTACTATACTATATATACATATATATATATGTATGTATATCCAAGAAAAAAGAGACCCAAACAAAACAGTTTGTAATCAACACCTTTGAAGCAATGAAGTCTCTGCTTCCTTTCGGTGCAATTCTATTTGCGGACAGCAGGTGATGATGTTGCGCCTCGGCTGGCTGCGGGTTGGGCTTCCCAAAGCAGGTGGGGACACCGGTGGCTCCCTCTGTGGTAGTCTCAGGTAGGGGGCTGGCTGCAATGGGACAGGGTGAAGCCTTTTTTATGGGTCAGTGGAGTCCCTCTCCTCATCCTTTGTTCAGAAACAAAAAAGCATTGGGCCGGGAACAGAGGGGGCAGCACCTCCTCTGTAGAGGACAGTCGGCCCCCTCAGGAAGTCTGTAGCAAATCCAAGGTAGTGATGACTTGCTCTCTCTCTGAAGCACAGGGCGCTCAGAGTTAGGGGTTGGAGGAGGAGGTAGAAGAGAAGCCAAGCCGAAGAGGGGCTCCCTCTGAGATGCTTCTACTCGCAGCAGCCACGGAAAAGGAAGTGAAACAAGTACACAGGAAAGAATCCTCTGTCCCTTCTCCCTCACCTCCCCTCAGGGATCCAGTTGGAATGTCAAGCACTTGGCCATCCCTTTTGTTAGCTAGTGTTCGTAGGGGGAGAAAATTCCATGTCAGGTTCTGAAACTATAACATATGGTTTTAAGACAGGATTTATTGAAAAGAAATAAAAAAAGAAGACTCAGGCTAATTGTTGATCTTATGCAGCATTATTGACACGGCATTGTGATGCTTTTGTTTAACTCAATAACAGATGGCTCCATATATTCACTTGGAGCTATATGTGCTGTCTATCTGAATTCCAAGAGTGCCTGCCTCTTTTTCAGTTGTGACTGACTGGGTTATCTTTTCCAAAGGTGCCAAACTAATTTGGAAATTAAGCAGTTCAAACAACAATCGGTTAAATGAGTTCTCATGCCAACCTTCTGGGTTATTCAAGACCAGTTTACATAAGGATACTGGTATCCCCAGGCCCAGCTGACTGCTTAGTGTAGGGCTTTGAGTCTGCAAATTAAGGCCTGGATATAATTCAATACCTTGCAATTTGCAAATGACAGATGAACTTGGTTTTCTACATGAAAAGCTGATCGAGTGACATTTATAAAAATAAACAAGCATTTGTTACTTAGAGAGCCTGTCCTGGAATATATTTCTAAGTGTCGTCAGAGAGACAAGGAGGCTGATAATGAGCATGGTTTGTTTGCCATTAATCATCATAAATGTCAGAACAGAAAAAAAATTAAAAATAAATAAAAAAGCTGATTATCTCATTACTTAGTTGTGGGTGATAATAACAGAAAGTGAGATCACTTGCAAAAGCAGCCCAAAAAGAAGCCCATCTTGATACTTTGAGATATTTCAAGCAGGAAACAGAAAAATATGTACTTCATTGCAAGTATGGCCTGGCAATAAACTTGATCTTTCCCAATTTACAGCTTTAGAATATAAGTAGTACTGGATGCAGCCGTAATTATACTTGTGCTCACACACAGAGCAGACCCGGAGGAAGCTATTCTCTACCCCTGGCACAACAGTAGGAGAATTATGAGAAAGTTTTTTGAGGTGTTGGAATTTCAGTTCTTTGCTTTTAAGGGATAATGGGAAGCCCCTTGGGCCCTGTGGCACTGCTGCAAGCTGTTGGTAAACAGGTAGACATGAAGGATGGGGAATCTTAAACCTTGCCTGTGTCCAGTTACTGAGTAGGCAAAGGATCAGCTTATTTTATGACAAAGAAAGTTAGCAGAGATCAACATTAAACTGGCACTGGGATGGCTCACCTTAAACCTTATTGATGTCAATCATAGGGACACATAAAACAATTGCTTGCCAATAATGCTATTGATGTCAGTCATAAGGACACAGAAAATGATGCACTCTCCATATCCATATTTCCAACCCTACTTCTCCCAACTGCTCCAGAATTCCACAGCACAGTCTTCTTTTTCTGCATGGAGATTTCTTTTAGTGCCACTCAAATTTAATCTGCATCTTTGTCATTCAATGTGGCATGATTCTCAGAAGATCTGCAAACATTCTCTCACGATTCTATGTAAGAGAAACTATTATTTTGTATTTGCAAGTTGTTTTTGGAAAAGATGCAGGTCTCTCATCTGTAACAGCTCAGAAAACAGCTGACTTGCACATCAGTTCTTGCAAGCAGTATAAAAATAGACCTTGCCACCACAGAGCAATGCTGTATGCATTCTGTGAAGCTTTTAAGTACATTCACATTGATACGGTCATATAGCTACACAAATCATATCTGATCATATTATTCTTCAAAGATTGTTTTGTTTCTGTAAATTTGTCTGTAGACAGTATGTCAGCACCACATTTCCACAATCACTGTTGTCATGAAAAATGGGAAGAGCTACCCAAAGAATACTGCATGTTTCTGTACAATGTTTTAAGCACAAATTGATGGCTCAAACTACCTAATACCAGAGCAACTCATCTTCATTTAAAATACCATTGAATACGGGATCCAATACTCAAATAAAGGAAAAAAAATTTTTCCTCCTAAATGTAATTTAATGCTTTGTCACTGTTTTGAGGAAGCACAAGGTATAAATTCAGTCATCTTCAGCTGGAAAGATGGCTGAGGTGATACCAGATAAACATTCAGAATAAGATGCAAGTTCAGAGCAAAATGCCACCAAGTATACTTCTTTAAAGAAAGAACTTCCTGCTGGTTTTCTGGTGAAGTTGATGAGAGCTAATACAAGAGATCTGATTGTGAATTATTCAAAAGAACTGAAAGTTGTAAAGAATTGTCTCAGTTTAAAAGAAACTAAGATGTCTGTCAAGGAAAGTGAGGAATCCTCATGGACTAGGAAAGGGGTCTTTCCTCAAAAACCACCACAACCTTTGAAATAAAGAGACTTTAATCAGAAAATGTAGAGAAAAGGATAACAATCTTTTACTACAAATATGTATATGTATTACAAAAAAAACCCAACCAAACAAAACCAACCAAACAAACAAAACCTAAAAAACCCAACCAACCAAGAACAGAACAGAACAAAGAGAAACACCATAAGCAAAACTTTCCAACAAATCAAGTCCTATCTCTGCCCCTTCAGGGCAGTTATATTTACAGACAGTAGGAGATGGTGCCATGCCTCAGGAGGTAGTGGCTGCGATGGTTCACTGGCTCTGGTGAGGCTAAGACGGGTGATAGAGAGAGGTGCTGGTTCCGAAGTTCACATGGGAATGGTGGCCACAGGGGACAGGCTGAAACCTTTCCCATGGGCAGTGTAAGGACTCTCTCATCGTCCTTTGTCCGAAAGTGTTGGTGGGAGTTAGCAACTCCTCTGCTAATGGCGTTGGCCCCTCAATGAGTCTGTAATGAATCCAGGCAGTGGTGATTGTTGTCTCAGAAGAATGACACAGGGTGCATGGAGTCAGGGGGTGAGCCAGGAACCCCTTCCCAGTGCTTCTACCAACCTAGCAAGTGGCAGCTGGCCCCCAAGGAGATGGAGGACTAATGGGTGACAAGCACCAGGAAACCTCTCTCTCCTCCTACTCATCCAGTCCTCTTCCCAACCATCACGTTAGAATGCAAAGCCCTTTGTTTAGGCTTTAGACAGTTAGCTGGCTCTGGGAGCAGGTAATGGGGGACTGGGCTTCAACATGCCATCTCATTCTGGTGTCCAGCTCCCAGACTGCTGTGCTGGTAAGGGGCAAAAAATATTCCATGAATGATTTTGAAACTATAACAAGAATATAGCACAGATAATGAAAAACCCCACAGAAATCTATGATTACAAACACACGGAGAAACTGAAATGCCTCTTTGACATACATGTGAGAATACCCAGTGCAGTAGCTGATCTGTAGTGAAAATGTTGCAAATCATATACAAATTAGGAAGAATATTTATCAATTTTTTTAATTAAAATTATCAAGCCATTAGATTATGTGCCAAAAAAAATATCAAAAGAGACAACAACCATGAAGCAGAAACAGTGTAGCAGAACAAAAACACAGCTGGAACCCCCATTAGCAACCAAGGAAAAAACACATCATGTGAGCATCCCACAGCCTTAATTCAATAATATTCAGAAAGCTTGAACATCCCAAAGGGTGCATGTTGCTTGAAAATGGAATTTATTAATGTTCAAGCTCAAAAATCAATACAAGAAACCCACTGAACCAAAAAGCATATGACATGAGTCAAATTATCATCATTATAGATTAACTGTGTTCATATTATTGCTTTCTTTTGTCAAATCCAAATAAGCCACCTTAGGGTAAGCAACTTTTGTTCTGGGGAGGCCAACATTGTATTAGGTATAATAAGACAAAGCAGATCCAAAACCACCTTGCACCCTAATGCTGCAATGTGTTAAACTCTTTTTACTAGGCAGCTGGAAGAGAGAAGAGTCACCTACTCATACAGCATGACCTTCCTTGCTCTAGTTGACAATTGGGAACTATCCCTCCCTTCCAGGGGAAGGATATTACGAAGCCATATTTGCTTGCAGTATTAATGCAATCCCAGACAGTTATTAAACAAAGCCAAAAGGAAAACTGAGCATGGGTTACAATTTCTGTGGCACAGAAAAATCCCATAAAATAAATGATTGAACAGAAGCCATTTAGAGCAAATGAATTATTTTCTTGCATGTTCCCATCTATTTTGGTGGTGGAAAACCTCCAGAACTGGGGCTATATGTTTAATTTCAATCCTTTCACTTAAGCAAATATATTTGCCCTCCAGTTTAGGTGAAAACTGAATCTAAATACAGTATTTGCTATAAAATTCCAACCACTGTCTCTTGTCAAGCAGCCACAAACACGATTGCTATAGAGGACACATTAGACTCTTAACCTTAATTCAAAGATTTCATCTGTAAAGTGTCCACTGTAAATAGATACGAGTTAGATCTATTAGATCTAATAGATACGCTAAAATTTTTATAAATTATATCAAGTAATATAAACAGAAAAAATCATACTGTGATAAATATAAAATTATTAATTCAGCCTATAGTATAATGTATTAGGCAAAACAGCATTCCTCCATCCTGCTAACACTGGCCAGAAGAAACACTCACTTAATGGTGAATACAGGGTATGCAGCACCAACCTGTGGGTTTCAATGGATGCTGTAAATTCTCAGCACTTTCAACACAGCCTTGGCTCTGTGTTATAATCTTGGTACTGAGAGCAATGCTTAAATGCTTTCCTTTATTACTGTAAAGAGAAGGATTTCCTGATGAGTTTGGGTTGATGGGCAGTCTGTTTGCAAATGTGTCCTGCCTAAATTATAGATGCAGAAGCCACGATTAATTAGCTTCTATAGTTCTCATTAGAAAGTAACTACACTGCAAGGTAAAAATAAATTTGCAGGCAGCTACCTACTGCATCTGCCTTACATTTTATTTCAAAGGCAAAAAAGGGGGCACTATTATTAAAGAGAGTCTCTGTGTGCAAAAGATCCTCAGAATGAGAAAATGCAACAGAAATGAAAATGTAGAAAGCTCCCCAATTCAGTTTCACTTAATTTCCTCTTCAATTGCTATGGGTAACCTACTATAGTGTTTTGTTTGTTTTCTGTATATATCAGATTAAATACAGTTCCAGATTCATAAACAGAATTCACAGATCATTTAAGGCTGAATCTGTAATAAGACTGGCTCTGTAATAAGTCTCAACATCTTTAGCTTCCTTCGTCCTCTGGGTTCTGTAAAGCTTTTCATTTTGCAACTACTATCCTATATATTGTATTCCAGCCTAAGCGTTTCACTTGCCATTTGATTATATTACTGCTTTCACCATGACCACAGATACTGAAATCCTGGCTCATAAACTCCAAGGCTTTCAAAAGACTGGACAGCTAATATCTGACAGCAACATTCACTCCACAGCAGCTAATATGTTCTAGCCCTAAACCTTAAGCAACCACAGCTACAGACTACCAATTTATAGCATGCATTCATTCTATGTGAATTTTCAACAACAGAAGAGTAAGAGTCAGCTGTCTCCTTCCTATTAAAAAAAAAAAAAATGTCTAAAATTACATCTCAAAATCTGAACAGACCTGTATAATACAAGGGCAAAGTGAGTGTTAATAACTCCAAGGCATTTTTTTATTGTTGTTCCCAGCAGTATTTGGCATGTCTCAGTTTTAAGCAGATCTTCTTGAAAATAGCCTATTAAAATTGCTTGCTGCATGTCTCAGTTGACTAGAGAGGAGTCTTTTCATCTGTTAACAGTTTCCTTACTCATGTATTACCTCAAAAAGTATCTGCATAGGCTTTTAGAGTCTTCCAAGACTAGTACCATTGAACTTAAGGGTTATCATAAAACATTTTTGCCATTATCAAGTTTATTAATGAAATCACCTCTGATTCATTGTTATTTTCCTGGGATTTAAAAAACAATACCTCCCATGACCCTCTAAGAGTTGTAAAAGAAAGAAAGCGTCTTCATATCTAATTTGCACATAAAACCCCAAACTTTGTGTCAGGTTAACCAAAGGCCAGCAACAGTGACAGGAATAGCACCCAGGCTCCTGGACTTTTGGGACAGCATTTGAGTCAGTAGATCACACCTAGAAAGCTACAGTCATGCATCTTGGCAGCAAAATTCACATTTGCCAGAAAAGCTCCATCTCAATCCAAGGGACAATGCACAGATTTTAAATGTAAATGGGCATCCATAACAACTCTTCCATAGGGAAGTCAAGACGGAATAACATGTTAATAAAACAGGAATTTTTTTGTATTGTAGGTCCAGAACAAATTAGCATTTTGCTATGATCTAACACTACTGCCATTTAGCAAAACACTAACCATGTATCAGAACATTTGCGTCATTATAATTGATTTTATTTCCTTTCATTCCTAACTTAATTTTGATGACTGTCTCATAATAGCTAGATAAAGAAAGAAATGTCTGTTTATCAGGCAAACCCATATGTGGTTTTTAGCACCATTTTTATGAAACTAAAGCCAGGGAGTGAATGCTACGGGCAAACTGGGAAAATGTGTTTATTTCCCCTGGGAAAATATGTCAGCAGAAAATTGAACAACTATATGCGCACATATTAGAAAGCATTAATATGGCTTGCAATTCTAGAGCCATTTAAAAACTGCCTTTGGTGTTCCACAGACTACTTGCATCTCAACATATATCTATCTGGATATACACTTATTTTTCTCTTTTCCAATGATAAGAATAAAACTAGATGCATGAAGGAAACACACTTTTATAAACAGATTACAAGGCTGTTCACTGTATTTCTCTACAATTTAAAATTAAATTACTGTATGAAAAATAGATGATACCATCATTTCTTGAATTTTAAAATTCTACATAGGTCACAACATGGGATTTTTCTCTAGGAAAGCTGTCATCTATCAGGCCCCATCACTGCAGCAGAAGGAATAAGATGACTGAGACTGTGGGTGAATAAAATCCTAAATATATCCACTTGACAAATCCAGGAAACAAACTGGCAATAACTCAGTTATTACTGGTCACTCTTCATCTTCCAGTAGGTGAAAGGAGCAGCTGAAGAGAAAAGTCCTTAATACCCACCACCCCCCCCAAAAGCGGAGAACAATGCTGGCAGAGAGGAAGGCATTCCTGCTCTCATCTCATTCAGGAGAGCAGCCCTTTCTTCCTCAGCACAGCAGTCTCCTGGTTCAAACAGGGGCATAAAGGGAGCTCTTGGGCACTGACATGGCTGCAAGCATATCACCTGCTCTCCCAGGAAGCATCCTCTGCCAGCAGGCACTGCAGGGAGTAAAAAATGGACACATGGAAATGAAAAGAGTTTGAGATTTTAACAGAATTCCTAAACTGGGAGAGCAATATGGTGGCAAGGGAGGGTCTTCTTATAGTTTCTGTACACTGCTGACCCGTCCAAGATGTGCTACTTCATGCTAACAGACTCTTTGAAGTCAAAGCAGAGCTTTTTTATGCTAATTGAACAGCACATTAAGATAAAAGAGTTGTCCAGGTGTTTCACTGCTACAGCAGAGCAATGGACTCTATAAGCACAAAGGGAGTCAGAAAATCCGCTGTTTGGCAGAAATTATTCACTCAGCAATCCTGGGAATCTCAAGGGACAAGACAGAGGGCATTTATATGCCAGCCCAGGCGCAACCTTCCCTGGTTTTGGAGCATCTCAATCACTCCAGGCTTTAGTTAAAAACAGAGAATTACACCAGCCTAGTGACACAGCAAGGTAAATCATCAGGCAGGAGTAAAGCCATGAGTTAATAAAAGTTAGGTGGCCATAAATCTATGGTGAATGACTTTCACATAAATCTTTCCCTTCCTGATGGTTTCACACTCAGTTCACATTCTGCTCCCAGGCATTCAACGTTCTCATCTTGCATCTCTGCAGGCACCTATAGACATAGATAGATAGATAGATAGATAGATAGATAGATAGATAGATAGATAGATAGATAGATAGATAGATAGATAGATAGATAGATAGATAGATAGATAGATAGATAGATAGATAGATAGATAGATAGATAGATAGATAGATAGATAGATAGATAGATAGATAGATAGATAGATAGATAGATAGATAGATAGATAGATAGATAGATAGATAGATAGATAGATAGATAGATAGATAGATAGATAGATAGATAGATAGATAGATAGATAGATAGATAGATAGATAGATAGATAGATAGATAGATAGATAGATAGATAGATAGATAGATAGATAGATAGATAGATAGATAGATAGATAGATAGATAGATAGATAGATAGATAGATAGATAGATAGATAGATAGATAGATAGATAGATAGATAGATAGATAGATAGATAGATAGATAGATAGATAGATAGATAGATAGATAGATAGATAGATAGATAGATAGATAGATAGATAGATAGATAGATAGATAGATAGATAGATAGATAGATAGATAGATAGATAGATAGATAGATAGATAGATAGATAGATAGATAGATAGATAGATAGATAGATAGATAGATAGACAGGTAGTATCCCCACTACCGTTAACCCTACCAAAATTCCCAGAACTAACTGCAATTAACTTTTTATGGAAGCTGACTCTTGATATGAAATGTCAAGCTGATATTGGCCACTGATGTTTAAACATACTTCCTTTGGTATTTTCCACATAAGCAAAAAAAAAAGACATTAATTAGACACTATCATCACATATAATGAATAACAGCAGCTGTGCATTTCTAAATGACAGATTCACTATTACTAATACTGTGTCTCTTCTGAACCTACTTAAAAATCCTCCAGACTTCTAAAAACACCTCTACACTCTCTGAATTAACAATGCTTTAAAATGCAACTAAGTGTATCTCCATGAGTTATTTTCAAAACAGTATTTATCTGAGAATGAAAATAACTCCAGTTGCTATCAGCACCGGTTTCTCCCAACTAATGATTAAGATGTTTTGTGTGCTGAAGATGTTTGCAGCCACTGTAGTTCAAAGACGTAAGGTCCACTCCACTTTCATTGCAGGCAGGAAGAACCTTCTCATTGATTTTAATGGCAGTTGAATTTAATCCACAGAGAGACACAAAGTAAAGCTTTTTTAGCACTATTACTGATAGCATCTGCCTCTACATTTTGTGTGAAAAGAAAGGTTATGCAATACCTCTGAGATATCTGAAACAAGCTGTGAATGTGTAAGCTTTCAGTAACTACTAGAATATTGCTTGCAATCTCAAAGTCAAACCCAACAGCATGTGCAAGCTAGGTTTTAATGCCATGGTACATATTGAAGGCATTTAACACTAGATGTCAAAATAAACATGTATACCTTAACATTCCTATTTAAATACATCTACTCAAAGTCAGATGCTGCAATATAGAAGAAAAGTGTGCCTGGAATGTATTTAATGTCAGAAAGGATAAACTAAAATGTGAGAATGCTGTTTCTTTTCCCAGAGATGAGCTATGCTTATCATATCACTGGATTGGGGATAAAAGTGATATAATATTAAATCAAAAAAAACAAAAAACAAACAAACAAAAACCCCCCAACACTGATATGGCACTCATAGTCTAATCACAGTCCACAGAGGAAAAGGCTGAGCTCAGATTAAGCACCTGCCATTTATTTGTCAGAGCTTTACCCCACTAATTATTAACAGAATTTGTTCTAACCCACAAGTATGACATGTCTCTATGAGTATCACATTTACCCCAATATCTGGTTATAAAGCCTATCAAAATACATGTCTCTCTCCTGTATGACTTTTCACAAATTGCATTTGTTTTAGGATTAAAGCAGGGAATTATTCTATTTCTGGATAAAAGGTTTTATTAGACACTTGTTTTTGCACACCATAATGCTCCACAACTTTTAGGCAGTAATGACTTGCATTTATACAGTCTGCTCAGCACCTATTAAGGTGCAATCAAGTCAATTTTAACTCAAGTTGTGGAACACACAACAACAGCATTCAACTGTACAGCACTTCAATACACCCTATCCAAATTGCAAAATGAACAGCATACTACCTGTAACAGATACGAGTGAACATCACGAAAACTGGATGAATGTGAATTTTGTCCCATTGCTCTACATTTCAGTGGTCCCTCAGATTGCAGAGCCACAACCCAACTATAACAGAATAAAGGACAAATGTGGAAGAAGATACATACCTCTTGTCTAGAAAGATACAATCTGACAAGGTATCAGTCTGTTTAGTAGACTCACATAATGATTTGTTTTGGAAGAAATCATTGAGGATCACCTAGTCAACCGCTCCACCCTTGTCCCAAAATGCTTCCCTAACTACCACAATTAGGATAAAGACACAGTGGGTTTTTTTCCCGTTATTACAGGAGGATATGAGGGGACTAAGAAACTCCTGTGTAATTCACCATGGAGTGAAGCTGCAGCTTGCCTAACAATATCTGCCTTCTCCTGTAGTCTCTTACTTCCTCTCTCTACTGCCAGTGGTATTCAGACTTACCTGTAATTTATATTAATCCAGAACAGAAGTTGAATAAGTAAGCTTTGCCAAGGGAAGAGAAGGATGTCAAACTGCCCCATAAGCATTCATTATCTCAAGAAGATGAGTGCATTCACCTTACCATTACATTATTGGCCAAGTCTCATTTTCAAACAAGTGCACTTAGGGCACTCTCCTTTGGTATGGCCATTGCTATAGCAAATCTCTTTGCCATACCTACGACACCCACTCACTCTTACTTGCATGCTCCCACCTCTGAGTTTTGCTCTGAATTGAGGAAAATATGTGTATTACTTCTCATTTTTAACCTGGTCTTGTCTATGTCAAATGCAATTCTCTTTTAGCTGCACATGCTCTTACTGTTTCCAAAGGACTTTTTACATAACTAGGGCTGCAAGACACATAGCCAGAAAAAAAGACCAACAGGGAGATTTTGAATGGATAAGATAGTTTGTCTCCAGTTGGCTTTCAGTAGGAACCAGATGCCATTGCAATGCCTCTCTCACCTCTAAAATGAAACCACTCTGTGTTTCATTACCAGGAACTACATAAAAAGTGCAGTACTTTTGAAATAAGGATCTTACATTGTTTGACAGGAAGGTTTGCAAAGAATGCAGCAGAAAGACAAACCTTTGGCTGCCATGATCTTAGCAAACAGTGAAAAGGATGCATTACAGTATCAGCAATGGGATTTGAAATGTTTAATACTTTAAGCTATGAATAGAAATGTGAAAGTGTGATGATAAGCGGAAAACATAATTAATCTTATGAAAAATAAAAATTAACACAGCAATGCAGTAATCTGCTCATCGATTTCCATAGCTGCTGCGCCAAATAAATATTTACAAGAAGACATACCTGTGTATTCCTACACAATCTTTTCCACAAGTGGTTATTAGATTTCAAAAGCTGGAACTATTTGGGTAAAAAACTGGCTGGATGACCAGGCCCAGAGAGTGGTGGTGAATGGAATTAAATTCAGCTGGCAGACAATCACTAGTGGAGTTCTGCAGGGCTTAATATTAGTACCAGTAGTGTTTAATATCTTCATGAATGACCTAGTTGAGGGAATCAAGTGCACCCTCAGCAAGTTTGCAGATGACATCAGGTTGGGTGAGTATTGATCTGCTGGAGGGTAGAAAGGATCTGCAGAAGAATCTGGATGGGCTGGATTGATGGGTCAAGGCCAGCAGTCTGAGGTTCAACAAGACCAAGTTCGAGGTCCTATACTTTGACCACAATAATCCCATGTAGCATTACAGGCTGGGGGAAGAGTAGTGGGAAAACTGCCCAGTAGAAAAGGATCTGAGGGTGCTGGTTGACAGCTAGCTAAACGTGAGCCAGCAGTGTGCCCAGGTGGCCAAGAAGGCCAATGGCATCCTGGCCTGTATCAGCAATAGTGTGGCCAGCAGTATGAGGGCAGTGATTGTCTCCCTGTACTCAGGCTACACTTTGAGTACTGTGTCCAGTTCTGTGCCCCTCACTACAAGAAAGTCATTGAGGTGCTGGAGTGAGTCCAGAGAAGGGCAAAAGGGCTGGGTGAGGGTCTGGAAAGTAAGTCCTGTGAGGAGATGTTGAGGGAGCTGGAGTTGTTTAGCCTGCAGGTAAGGAGGCTTGGGGGAAACCTTATCACTCTCTACAACTACCTGAAAGGAAGTTGTGTCAAGGTGAAGGTCAGCCTCTTCTCACAGATAACAAGTGAAAGGACAAGAGGAAATGGTGTCAAGCTGTGCCAGGGAGGTTTAGTTTGGATATCAGTAAAAAATTATTCACAGAAATGGTGGTCAAGCATTGAAACCGGTGGACCAGGGAAGTGGTAGTCACCATCCCTGGAAGTATTTAAAAGATGTGTAAGATTTGGCATCTTTTCCAACCTAAATGATTCTATGATTTCTAGTTTTATAAATCTGTTCTGGGTTTGGATAGAATACTTTTATTTATAATTTATTCTCACTGGGTGATTAAACACATAGATGCAGAGTTGCTCACTCTCAAGTCACTTTCTGTGCAGTTATAGAAGAGCTACTGGCTAAAAGCCTCTGCCTCTTAATTTTCGTGGTTGGCAAGACCAGATCCAATGCCCAGCAAAGATTCCCACTGTTTTCAATGTTTTCCAAAGGCTACTGTTTCAGCTGCAATCCTTCCTTTAGAGACTATGAATCTCATTCAAATCAGACTGGCAGTACATAACTGAAGAATGAAACTCCCCAGCCTTTAAAATCAGCTCTTACACACACAATATAGCTTTGAAATTATGTTTCTTCTATTAGCCTTTACTGCTTGTGTGTCATTTTGCCAAACTGACATAGACAGAAACATTTATTTCGTCGCAACAGAGAAGCAAGACCAGTTACCCCATGAGGTAATCCCATGCTCAAGGTGTCTGGCAACCAACCCTTGCCCCCTGCACAAGTGAACACTGAGGTGGATGGAGAAGAAATGCTTGTAAGATGCATAAGTAAAAGATTAATACACCAAATAATAGGGAAAAAAAAAACACATTAAAAGCAGAAGATGGAGAGGCAGTAAAGACAAAAAAATCAGCAAAGGATCACTGAGAGGAGTGCAATCATATGGGAATGCCCTAGAATAAACACAAACAGCATGTTAAAAATTGCATACATCATCAACATATTTTACCAATAAGATAGTATCAGCTTCAATTCTTGAATATCGGGTTTCTGTCCTAAGACACTATAAGATACTAATTTTCTTTTAAAAATAACTATGCTCTGAAATTAGCTTAATTAGAAATTCAAAATATTACATGATTCATCATAATTTCTACATCCCCATGCCTCCTTTGCTACTCCCACCTTATTTTTGAAATGAAAGGCAAATCTCTAAAATTGTGCATCTAAGTCTGTGTACAGGTATACTGCTGTATATTTGGACATATATATGGGCACTCTGCACAATATCAGGAGATATTCGCAATATTTAACAGCTTATCTGATCTTCAGAGAACCATTGTTTGTTTTTTTTCCTTAGAGCACAATCTAGTGAAGTCTTGGGTCTGTAAACAGTAAAATATTCTTGGTGAAGAAAACAGCTTAATATTTAACAGTTGCCAGACGCATTACTTTCATTTGCAAGGGTACTCCACACTTCACAGAATCACAGAATATTCACACAGAATGAGTTGGAAAGGGCCTACAAGGATCATCGACTCCAACTCTTAAGTGAATGGCCCATACAGGGGATTGAACCCTGCTATTACCACCAAATTTTAACTAACTGAGATACCTGGTATCCTCAGTTTTGAGAAGAAGCTGGTAGAAAGTGTTTGCTAAATCATGATTTTCAGGCATAACTACTCAGAGATAGCCCAAGTGCCATGACCAATGTCCATGAGCTTTCCACTCTCAAAAAAGAAGAAGCAACCTGGTATTCCTCTGATTCACCTGAAGCAGTTTGATTACAGGGAAGATTTAAAAAAAAAAAAAAATACCAGGTTGGGAGATTGACTGGAACATTGGCATCAAGGAAAGGAGAAGAAAATTACACAGCAAAGCATGTGCTTCCCTCTCCCAGGCTCCCCATGCAGAGTCAAGCAGGATGAGGCAGCTCTGCCCTGACAGCTGAGACCAGTGCTCACAGCAGCCCTGGCTGCTCTGACAACCAGCAGGCAACAAGCAGGGAAACTGCTGTTTAAAATATGTTGCCAGAGACGGGTTCTCTAGCAATACAAATGGAGTTCTCAAAGGGTCTCTTGGGGATGCTTCTCTAGTTCTTCAATTATAGAAAAAAACCCACCTACATGCCTTAATATTAGCCCCCCCCCCCCCCCCTTTTTTTTTTTTCTTCCACAAATTCAAATTATATCACACTATCAGAGACTGTTGCCTGTAAAAATTCAAATCAAGCAGCATGAGGCTCCCATTCCGCCACTATATTTTTACTCCCCCAACAACATAACTGGGGCAAGAAAGCTCTCTGTCCTAAACCCTGTAGGTTGATTAAATCATTACATTATTACTGTCAGAATCTCTCAGCCACCTACTCACTGTTTCATCTCTGCACTCCACAGAAAGTAACCAACATAGAGGAGTATCAGAAGATGATTTGAAAACAGGGATTTGAAGTACAGTCTCTGATGCCTTTAGTTTGCTAGGGAACTCTGACACATCAACCAGCAGCTACTCAAACTACTCACTACCTCTGCAGACAGGTTAAAATTAAATTTGGACCCTGGGTCATAAAATGTAATTTGAAAGTGTATGTTACATTTCTAAAGTCACAGACAATGTATCTGGCTTCTGTAGATTCAACAGTATGATTAATTATATATAATACAGAATAAAAGTAAAGCTAAGAAGAGTAAAGTTAAAAGCAAACACTTTTAAAAGGCGTCTTTTTAAAAATCTCACATAGTAAGTTATAATTTTGCAATAGTTAGCTCTTGGTTTCCATGCCATGATAACCATGTTACTCACAAGAGTAATGATCCCCAAAATATTCCATTACAGTGGCCTGAAAATCTTCATAATTATTAGTAGCTAGGTGTATTATTTTCCTATCTTTGAAACAGAGTTCTTGTCCACTTTGGAGGAGAGAACGGCCATTGTGATTTTCTTGAACTAGGCAAAAATGTGTATAAACCATCAGATTAGCAAACAAAATTATACAACTTGGTTTCTCTTAGCTGTGACTAAGAATATATATTTTTAAGAAGCTGGCCTTTTAGAATTAGAGTTTAAATTTCCTCAGATCCTTTGCTCGTCTGGCAATTGAAACTATTTACCACTAAGTTTGATGCCATTATTCTAACCTCTGTTTTTGTCTCCACTGACCACAGACTCTCAGCCTTTGCTTGAGGCTACCTTTTTTTTTCAAAAGTTCCAGAGTCTCGACATTTCTGCAAAACTCAGGATACAATATGAAGCTCTTCTTTAGTTCAAATTAGTCAAGAAAACTTTTTTGGTGAGACCTGGATTCTACTTTGTCTTGCTAGAAGGTTTCCAGAATGCAACTGTTTAGCTTCTAAGTCTATGGTAAGACAAGTCTTCTTTGGATAAGGAACTTAGAAAGGTATCAAAAGGGCCACTATTATTTAAGAGCCCTGACTCAAATCAGGCCATGACTGGTGCAGATAACAGAAACCTGATAAAAGCCAAATGCTGCACAGCTCTTTCTTGCGATTTCATTAGGACAGCTCTCAGAACTATTAAAGATCATGTTTCTGAGACTAGATAAGAAACTAACTCTCTAATCACAAAGTCATAGAATGGTGTGTATTGGAAGTGAACTTAAAAAGGATCCAGTTCCAAACCCCTCCTTGAGGCCATAAAATATTGTTATCAGAGAGTGTAGGAGCAGCAGGCCAGAGGTGCTGTACTTTCAGCAGGGACACAACTGAGGACCCAGGTGCAATCACAGGAGTTGTTGTTCACAGATTGCAAACAAATGCCCATCTTCAAAGCTTAAGGTCAACACAGACCATGCTGAAAAAAACCAAAAACAAACAAACAAACAAAAGAAATCTTACATTGCTCTGTAGTGACAGTAATATACTCTGGAAAGCATGGGAGCTGGTGATTATTCTTTTCTCAGTGTCAGTGAGTCCTCCCCTGGAGGTCACTCTTGAGGGGAAGATATAGGAGAGAGGCCAGCAGAGGAACAAAAACTGACAAGTAGCTTTGAACAAAGTGATTTTTCACCATCGAGCCATGAACAAGTGTTGAAGGACTTGGTCTGATGGTCTACAAAAGAGACTGCTAAGGAGGGACATGATACCAACACCTCTGTTTGCAAAAGGCATTGAAGAGGCATTTCATTGCTCCCCATGTGCACAGGGGGATGGAAGCAAAGGGGCACACTTCAGTCATACCAGTCTACAGAGCTACCAAAGGAGTGGACCAGGCTGCCAGCCAAGGTGTGAAGTCTTCTCTACTAGGATTATCAGGAAAAGGCTAGGCAAGTGTCTTTCAGTCAGCTTCTAAGTGCCACCTTTCCAGGCACAGAAACGGCCTCTCCAAAGCCTCATTCTGTAGCAGAGACTTCCCATGTTTCCCAGGGCTCTCCTGTGCAATTTCAAAGGGTAAGATCTTTGTGCTGCAAATCTGAGATGTGCTTTTGATTTTAAGCAGTTTCATAAGCAATAGATATATTTAAATATATATGTATATTTAAATAACTTGCCCATGGCTGCACATTTGTGGCTGAATCTTAATAAAAAGTTCCCTTATGTAATCTACAACTGTGTTTGCTTGTTACCTAAGGACAAATGCTTTGCAGAAATATGCAATTAAAAAAAACCCACTCTTCAAATTCAAAACAATTTCCTTGAAATAAGTTATTTACAGATACAAATATTTTTTTAAAAGCCTGTATATCACAGACCACATCTGGATTTTTCACATGTTGAAATCTAAATTTATCTTAATTTTTTTAATATCCTGAAATGCTATTTTCTAGGATAGAAGAGAACACCAAGCTTTATTCTTGTTAATACTGTCAGATCTTATATTAAATTCACTTTTCTGTTAGGATCAATATTTCTTTACTAAGCACATCTCTAACAAAGCAGCTGAACTGATGCATAATCTTTGAAGTCTGTCACCCCTTTTCACCCTCTCCAAAAGTGAAGGCAGGAGCACAGTAAGCTATTTACATTTATTGCTATATTTTCTGAGTAATATTTTATCCCTCTGAAGATGCATCTTAGTCTCTTTTAATTAAAATTGATTGTTGTAATTTACTCAATGTATTATTGTCACCCACACTGCCACTCTTCTGTCACAATTTTTAAGAGCTCTTTAAAGTGTATCTGACCTATGGCACATCTAAATTTTTCCACAAGTGAGTATGTATTTATAACAGACGTTAAAGCATTGTAACTTCATCACATTAAAAGGGTAAAACTGCAGTAGTATATCTGATGAAAATACAAGCTTCATATATTCTGATTGTATTAAATCCTGCTCCCCATGTAAGACAATGAGAAACATCTTGCCCACTATGTAGAGTGGGGAAAAGTTTTGGTTTATAATGGATAATAACAGGCATACTTTCTCCTGATCCCAAAATGGAACTGGACACTCGTCATGCTAGATGCTTTACAAACACATAATAAAATCAGACTGCAAATGAATCTACTAAAACAGATGGCAGAGATCAGAGCATTGCGTGACAGATAAATCTATACTGCTATGAAATACTGTGCAAACAGGCTCCTTACCTGCAGCACATGCTGTGAGGACAAATCATGGCACAATCCTGCTGCACCCGACAGCAGGAGGCAATACATCTGCCATGCACCCCACAGGCCACCACCCTACCCAAAACAGAGTTGGGAAAACACAAAATAGGGATCCAGGCAGACCTGCACAAGTGAAATGCTGCAAGCAGAAGAACTGAGGCCAGTGAGTACAACTACATTTTTTTATGCCTGTCCATCACATCTGCAGGTTCATAATATTTCACATTCAGACCCAGCTCCCTCTCCTTTCCCCCACTTCCCACGCTTGTTTTCATCAAAAATTCAGTCTTCACCAGCAAACAAATAGAAAAAACACTGACCTTTCAGTCTAAATATACAGTCTAGAGAAGAACTGAGCTCTAGTCACATACCCATTGAAGACCAGGATTGTTTGTTACTGAAATCCCAGCGGATTCATTTCCTGGAAAAACAACTGTTCTCCTCTCTGTCTTAGATCACTGCTGTTTGACTTTTTGAATGTTTATGCCATATATTTCCAAAATAAGTTGCAATGTTCTTAGTACCTATTCTCTGGCATGCTTATGTGCCTGCATAGTGGCAAATATTAACAGAAATGAGTTTACATTGTATTTCAGTTAAGAAGATTTAAATATGACCATGCAAAAATCTGTATTGCAACTAATATGAATTTGTTTAATTATGTAGTTCTCAGAGCTTAATTCCATTGTTTTTATAGTTCTGTATCCTGAATATCTTTGTGGATTGGTGTAGGAGGAGGGCATAACTGAACTTTAAAAATCTTTCTTTATTAATTTCACTCAACAGTCCCACAGAGAAGATATATGATCTTACCTGGAATGGTTGTAATGTATTGCCTTCCTGCTCTAATATTGCCTGCTGCAAAGAGAAAAGCTATAAAATAATACTTGGGATCAGACTTACACCTGGAACTCAGGGCAAGTGATGGCATCCTCCCCTCTTCCCCACCTCCTCCTCTCCTCCTACTTATGCAAGCCTCCATCAGTAAGCTGTTGTCTTACAAGCAAGCAGCACACACCTCCCTACACCTTGCATCAAACTACTTTCCATTTCATATGGCTTCTCCCTGAACATTCCTGTGGTAACCTAGAAGTTCTGCTGTACAAGTGAACACACAGCAGATTTTACCATATCATCCCAAATACAGTATTAGTCTATTCATTCTGAACTTCCATGCCTGAAGGCTTGTTCATATAAACACAGAAACCTAGCTGAGCCCTTAAACAATATGTATCCACCCACAATGAAAATTGCCACCGTAATTACTGTCACTCCTGTTGACAGTTAAAAAATCAGAGCAATAAGAAGTGGCAAGGCTGAGCATGTCACCTAGTGTATCCCTCCGAAAGTCCATGATTGTTCTCTACATTTCTTCCATGCAGCCTGACAAGACTTGTTAAAAATGTCCAAAGCAATTAAATTTCAGCATCTTCCTTTGGGAGATAATTCCAGGTTGCAACACATTTCACTGTCTCAATGAGTTCCCTGATATCCAATCTAAACTTTGCTTAATAATTTCATATCATTATTTCCTTCTTCAAACCATTCCTCTGCATCCAGCACTACAGCCTTCAGGTATATAAAAGCATCATCTACTATTTTTTCCTAATTTAAGTGCCACATTTCCCACATCATTTTTGCTCCTCTTGATGACAGAGGAAAACAAAGAAAGAATTTAGATTAATTTTCAATCCCCATGCCTCTCTTCCTGAAGGCACATTAGCACACTGTACCAGGACAGTTTACACTGTTGTTGTGTACTTACATTGTTAGTTTAAGAGCCAATGTAAACAGAGCAATTTACCTAAACATTTATAAAGAAATTACTTTAAATGACAGACATATTTACTGCCAAATCCTTTTATGAATCTGATCTTTGTGGAGTATACTGAGAATTTCAACTTTTTGAAAAGAATACAGAAATTACATGCAGAGGAAGGCAAAAAAAATGTTGCAGAGATATAGCAATGTTGAAGGTAACTATCTTTCAGACTCATCTGATTTACCATGCGTACATTACGTGCAGCATTTATATGATGTGTATAAGTATGTAACACAATAGATAATAGCTCTTAATCATATTCAACATTGAATATAACAAATATCTAGCTAGAAAGTCTGATAAAGATTTTTGTATTTGATGGAAGACCTCTATAATGTAAACAATGCTCATTTATTTCCTGCCCTTAAAGAAGACAAAAAGAAACAGCAGAGGAGGGCATTTGCATTCTCAAACAGCTGAAATTCAACTACATGCCTAGAAAAAAAGCTCCTGGGCATGACCTTGATGACAGAAGAAAACCCATTAGTATATCTTGAAAGTGTCTGATGGAAGATCTGATCATTTCAACTCAGTCAGCTATCATTCATCAGCCGTTTGATAGCAGATAGGAGTTCAAACTCCTCAAATCAGATAAAAATTCTGCCCAAGAGTTTAGGACATAATCAACATACATAGATAACAAACAGACACATGATCTCAAGAATTGTGTTTGTGACTATAATGGCACAAGATCTTGTATACAACAACAAAAAATTACTCTCAAAGTCAGAAAAGCATGCATGTCACCAGCCTTGGTGAAATAACAGCATTTTGCCAGTGCAAAGTGGGCAGAGATTAAGGGCAAAAAACACTCCTGTGTCACAATACTGTTTATCCCCACCAAGTTTAGGAAGTAATTTTAGCCAATCAGAGCAGCTTGACCACAGTCAGATTCCCAGGTAAGTTATCACCACATTCTTTGTCCAAGAGACAACAAATGTCATAATACATTTGGCTATTATGTATTAGTATGAAAGATAAGACAATTCCTATATTCTTTTTTCCCACTCAGGTAGGGCACAATACTACTTTCAAAATGTTTAAAAAAAACCAAACAAAAAAACAACCCCTTCCCCCCCCCCCCATCCCCCCCCCCCCCAACCAGATCAACCAACCAACCAACCAAACAAAAACAACCCAGTGGGCAGTGACAGTAGTAAGAAAATTAACAATTTGAAGTTCAGAAAGCAACCTAAGTAAGAATTTAATGCCTCCATAATAAACATCTCACTTCTTTTTTTACCCTTGTTCATCAGCCCCACTGAAGTCATCAGGAGGCATTTTCTGGCACTGAGAGCATTGCATCTCAAGTGTCTGCTGTGCTATAGTGCAGCTTGTCCTATCACATGTGCATATATGTAACATTCTGCTCTGGGAAGTGTATTCATGTTCTCATTTCTCCATACAGAGTAATAAATCAGCCTTCACTGTGCAAAAGTTTATGGCCAATTGTAAAACCACTGTCCCCTTCCTTATATCACAGTAAACATTATTTTTTTGCCATAAAAATAAAAACCCATAGTTTTTATAGTTATTTGACAGTACATGGTCTCTGCAGTTGCCTGGGATTGCCTTGGTCTCAGCTGGCTCAGTTTTAGCAGCTGTTTAGTGGGCCAAGTGACAATTCTCTAGTCTCTTTTATCTTAAATTCTAAAAATGTAATAATAATATGTGGTAAAGATCTGACAAACTCAAGTAGTCCCGACATAAAAACAATAGCTCTTTATGTTACTTGATGCTGGGAGTGTAACTTCCAAACTTGAGCAGGAAACCAAGGAAAAGGAAGCAGATTATTATGAAAAACATAAAAATAAACCCAGACTCAAGACTGTAGAGGAAAAAAGACCAAATAGCTGCTGGTGAAGACCTTGAGGGGACCCAAGACTTCTCATAGCCCCTCTTCTGCTCTGCTGCCAACATAGGACTTCGGGGGCAGAGCACTGCGCTAGAGAAAAGGCATAGATGGAAATGAGGTCTTTGTGTGACAGTTTTGGCTATGTTATTAATCAGGTTTTTTCTAGATAAATTTGATAATCTTGAGTATGTTCGAACATCAATCATACTATGAATGAATTTTTTGCTCCATATATATAAGGTTCTTCCTGCTATGTTTTTGTATTTATACACACACACACACACACACACACACACACACATATATATATATATATTCATATATATTAGAACGCTGTCATAGAATATCTCAAATTGAAGGGGATCCATATGGATCACCTTAGGCCTACCTAAAACTAAGCTTTATGACTACAAGCATCGTCCAGACACTCCATGAGCTCCAACAGGCTTGTTGTCATGACCGCTTCTGTGGGCAGCTTTTTTCAGTGACTGACCAATCTCTTAATGAAGAACTTTCTTCTAATGTTCAATCTGAACTTACCCTGATGTGACTTCATTCCATTTCCACATGTCCTACCACTGGTGACCAGAGAGAGGACCATATATAATCCACTTTTACTCTTCCTTTTGCCATGTGAAAACTTAACCACCTCATAAATGCTTTGTATCACATGCTTTTCAAATAATGTGTAAAGGTTTTTTTATTATCAAAGCAAGAGCTACATAGGAAACTGTTCATCAAATCTGTCCTACTGGGTCGTTCTACTGCAAGCCTTTGAGTGTATTGTGTTTCTAGTAATGAAATAATTACATTGCATGACTACACACATAACAAATACCACTTAATTAGGAAGGAAAGGGTTGGAATTAAATGTGCAATTTTTTCTAAATAGACCTTTTAGGAAAGACTAAACTTGATTACAGTGAGGTATGTGTTCGTTAGAGCTATAATACTTCAGAAAAGCTTCTTGGCAAGCAAAGTCGCTCCTCATGAATGTAGTATGGTCTTAATCACAGCTAATGGATACATTAAAAATGTCAAAATTAGGGCAGCAGGTTAAGTGAATGCTCTGGAAATAAAGGTAATAAGAAAGAACAGCAAGAACTGAAAAATATGTTTCCTTAATATATTGGAGATTTACCTGCTCTCTCAGTTTTTGTTCTTTAATCCTCCTGAATCAACATGTATGTGGCTTGTTCAGCGGACAAGGCTCTGAAAGAAGAAAATTGAGCTGGCTTTCAGCATAAGCGTATACAGGCAAGGAAGGGCATTGAGAAGCTGGGAGTGTCTCATAACCACACCGTCACTGAGCTGTTTGCTGTTGTGAAATATTATCAACTTAAAGAAAATTTGAACCTAGCAGTCAGGACATAGAAAGAGGACATGATATGGTATTATTTCCCTGTCGAAAAGAGGAAGGTCATACCTGGTTACTCATCTTTCTTTTCTTATGGTATTTCAGAAATTAAGGAAGAAAGTAACATAAATAAGAGAGATGCCCTAGATCCCCAGAACTGTGTGCAAACTAATCCTAAATTCATCTGCAAATCAGGATTAAGCTTGTCCTGGGCTAAGCTACAGTGAAGATTTGCTCAATAGGGATGGTTGTTGTCAGGACCTCCAGAGTCATGCAGGCTGGCCAGCACCAGATCATCTAGAACAATCCCATGTTCAAAACATTATTAACTTCCAAATAACAGTAGATTACTCAGGATCTTCTCCAGCTGAGTCTGGAGACTCTTTAAGTATGAAGGTCCCACAGTCTCTCTGGGTAAGAAGTGCTGAACCACTCTCATGGTGAAATCTAGTTTTCCTTCATATAAAACAGTAATTGCCACTGTTTCAACTTGTGATGCCTCATTTTTTGTACTGCATCTCTGGGAGATGTCTGGCTGCCTTCCCTCAAATATCCTGTAGCATTTCCTCATCTGTAATGCCATCCCCTGACCATCTTCCACTTTCCCTTACATGCTACTCTGATTCATCAATATCTCTTTTACATTGAAGGCATCATTACCTCAAAATCATTTTTAGCTCAAACAAGATGAAAGCATGAGTTAAAGCAGATAGCCATTTATAAAACGTAAATCAAAGGTTTATAGAGATATAAGTATAAAATTAAACCGTGGAAACTACTTGAAGACAGTGTGCAAATGGAGCCAGGTTTATGTCATCTTGTATGGATCTACATACCCCCTAGTGTCAGATAAAAGATGCAGTGCTACATTTGTGCAGGGTTTCCATGGTAAAGCCTCTGACACTGGGAACACGTTCACCTTCAGAGCCCAGATCCAGCTGTGTGCATTATTCAGTTTCAAAAGTTTTCCCTCTTTCCTCTCTCAGCTTTTCACCACATTTACATGAATCCATACAGTGATGCCAACAATTGTGGCACATGTCATCACTTCCTCTTACACCTTCAACTGGACTTACACAAGCAGTAAACTGCCTTAATACAGATGTGTCTCACTGCTATCTTGAGTACCCTGCTAAGATATTTGCAAACTGCCAACCTATTCTGAGTGAAATGCACTTCTCTAAAGCGCATTTATTTACATGGTTCCATTCAATGTAACAGAAATTGCATGGTGAGGCAGGGAAGGAATTAATTTTCATATATAACAGAACACTGAAACACAAGCTGGATAAGAATCTGACCCAAGCACAAAAGATTTGACTTAATACACAGAAGCTGTTGAAACTAAAGAAGTGTAAACTTAAAAATCATCCAGTCTCCATTAACTCAGAGGAAAAGTGCTTATCAAGCAAGGGAACAAAATTAATAAACAACTTTGGAATATTTTTTTTAATAGTGAGGTGGGGGAATTGAGTGATTTTAATATAGTCTCCTTAAATAATATGTAAAGCTACTTAAGCAGTGGAAACAATTTCTACAATAGTTATGTTTTGTGAATGAGTGTTTTAAGATTGCTTTGATAAAATTATTTCTATTGCAGAATTTTCAGTATCTGCCCACTAAGTTACTTACAATTTTGTTTCTCCACCCTCATAAGCATTGACTAGTCAGCCATGAGGCTCCAAGCAGTCTGGAGCACAGCAGAGAGGAGGAAATAGCACTCAGTGACAAGAGTAATGCCAGCTGAGCTGATGCCAGACCTGACAGTCTTAAAATTACTGTGTTGTAAAGGAGGTGTTTCAAAAAATGACAGACAAATGGATTCAGTGTCAGGGAAGACAATGTGCTATGTGCGGCAGAATTGTAAACAGCCATAAGAAACAACGTATTCAACTTCCCTTATCCTTTTTTCTACTTTTCACCCTGTTGCTGCCTGTAATAGTGTAATACAAAGAGCCGCACTCCACTCCATGCACACAGACACTGTATTAAATGTTAAGACAATAATTGGTATTGGACTTCTCTTTGAGCTCCTTGTGTAGCTCAACTGTGATGCTATTCACAAGAGACTTGGAAGATTATGGCTTGTTCTACCTTTCCTATTATTAAAAAGCTGGTGTGCATGGTTTTAAAGAAAAAGTGGGAAGAAGAGGGATAAGTAGAAGACAAACCCCTATCCTTTAAGAAAAGACATCACACCAATTTGCATGCAATGAGTAAATTACACCACTGCATGTATTATGAATATTCCCCCATGACAAAAACAAAAAGAAATGCAGCTAAGCCTGGGAAGAAAGCAGAATTAAGGCAATGAAATTGCTTCTAGTCCCCAAGTTGTATCATTCAAAATTAACCTACATCATTTTATGTAACTACAGTTTGCAAAATTAATACCATGACACTCTATGAAGACAGCAGCAAGAATGCACACAAATTACAGAATAGATATATTTGAAGCTTCATCCCAATTTCTAATCACTAAAATATCCCCAAATGTTCAAAGATCTTTCTTGGATTTGATAGGCTTCATTATTTCCAGAAACTCTAAATGCTGGTTTCTTAAAAATCAAAAAAGAGAGGTGCAGAAATTATGGCAAAAAATAAACTTGTCACATACACTGAATTAGGCATAATTAGAGTAGTGTGACACATTTATAATAAGTTGTAGTCAAAGAAATTATCTTATTTTAATATCCTTTCAAAAATTAGCCCATAATATACTTGAACCTTTCTGACAAACCTAAGGTCAATTTTAATAAACATGGGTGTTTTTATCGGTGCTCAGACTCAAGATGAAAGTGAATAAAACATAGAAATAGTACATTAAGATTGTTTTGATTTTTAAAAATAAATACTCTTGTTCCTAATAATTGTCATAACAAAAAGAAAAGGCAACTGTGCATCCCAGTCAATTTAAACTAAATATGCTGTGCAATTCCTACAACTAAATACCTCCCAATCTTGAGAGGGAAGTACATATCCCTAAATACTTAATGTCACTATTTTATAATGGCTACTAAGGAATCACACAGGAAAGGGCAGTCTTTCAATTTTGTGGGCCCAGACTGGGTTCCAAAGAAGCTTGCAGAACTACTTGTAATTTGAGTGGGCTTTTGCCCTTTGTTTTAGGCTAGATTTTCCGCACTCAGCAATTCTGCTTTGGGTAACTGACTGAAACAATTAGATTGTCAGATTTTTGCAGTGCTACTCCTGGAGAACCAAGGGGAATTCTGTAGAAATTTTGAAAACCTAGGAAAAGACAAGCATACCTAGCAAGAATATCTGTAACTGTAAATGAATTGGTAGCAGAAAAAATTACCATGCTTTGCAGCAGGAAGCTAATTGTAAGAGGAGATGGACGAAAATATTCAGCCTCTTAGTATGCGTTTTAAAAATCTAAAAGCTTTTACTAGCCCACATTTAACTAAACAGACTCCCATTCCAAACTCTTGCATTCAAAACTATATTACACAACTGTTAGTCATTGAATTTCCAACCTGATACTTTAAAAAAAATCGAGATATTTTCACATATGAACTAAAAGTGAATAATCTAATTGAATTTTTGCATCATGCATCTGTAGGATTGCTTTGTACGAATGCAGTGTTCCAAAATGTAGTTAGAGTGTAGATGACAACACCTGGTGTTTATTCAAGATATGCAGCCACTGGCTGAGAAAGGCCAAAAGGCCAAGGGAACCATGATAAGCTCAGGATCTGAATAGGAATGCGTGAACAGCTCGTGTTGGTAACATGCAGCCTATGGTAGCTGACCATTGCTTGTGGACAGATATGAAAAGTGTATAAGTATGTGAACTTTCTATAATAAAATGGCTTCTCTGATCATCATATTGGTGCGTGTGGAGTTGTCCAGGCTCGCAAGGAGATTTGGAAACCCGGCATGCATCAACTCTCAAGATTAAGGGAGATGTACAATGAGTACTTTATCAATTGAGTCACTCATCTTCTGAGGTTCATAATTTGACATATTTCATCAAGATATTTAGTTTGAGTTTTTTTGTGAGTATTTTGGTTCTAAGAATTGAATATTGATCATAAAACCCTGAGAAGTTCTTAAAAAGATGGATTATCTGTACAAATGGCAGAAATGTAAGAAAAGTTCTGAACAATCTACTTTCTGGACAAGGATCTTTCCATATCCTGTAGTTGTATGAATTACTGTATATCACATTCCCTTTTATTTGGTTTCCTGAAGGAACACATTTAAAAATGAAATAAAAATTAAAATATTATCTTTCCATTAGACTATAATAAAAATATCTTTTTCTGTATTGATTAGAGCAGGTAAAAGTTTATTGTCTCCTGCTGTATGTTCATCTCACACAAATGATTTTAAATCAGAAAATACTTTAATATTTTCATTGATGTGTAAGAAAAATAACTTTGTGGACACTAAACCAAAGTACTAAAAATTCCTAGCAGCACAAGGAAATTCATAAGCTTCACAAATCTGTATTTTGGATAGTAGGGATGTTACATTGCTTTTAAGGATGTTTGCACTGGTAAGAAACATCATAGAATCATAGAAGAGTTTGGGTTGGAAGACACCTTAAAGATCATCTAGTTCCAATCCCACTGCTGTGGGCAGGACACTTTTCACTAAAAGAGGTTGCTCAGAGCTCCATCCAGCGTGGCCTTGAACACTTCAAGGGATGGGGCATCCACAACTTCTCTGGCCAACCTGTTCCAGTGCCCCAGCACCCTCACAAGTAAAGAGGTTTTTTCCTAATATGTAATATAAACCTAATCTCTGTCTGTGTGATGCCACACCTACACTCCCCCCCAACTCCCCCCTAACATGCCCTCATAAAAAGTCCCTTTATATCTTTCTTGTGGGCTCCCTTCAGGTACTTGAATGCCACAATTAGATCACCCCAAAGCCTTCTCTTTTCTGGGCTGAACAAACCCAATTCTCCCAGCCTTTCCTCACAGGAGAGGTACTCCATCCCTCTGATCAGCTTAGTGGCCCTCCTCTGGACTCACTCTGACAGGTCAATGTCCTTCCTGTGCTGAGAACCCCAGAGCTGGAGGCAGTACTCTAGTACTGGGATCTCATCAGTGCAGAACAGAGGGACAGAATCACCTCCTTTGACCTACTACCCACACTGCTTTGGATGCAGCCCAGGACACGTTTTGCCCAGGCACATTGCTGGGTCATGTCCAGCCTCTCATCCACCAGCACCCCGAAGTCATCTCATACAGATAACAAAAGAATAGGTGCTCATTTGTTTCTTAGTAGCCATGCATAACAAAACATAAGACCTATTAGACTCAGTAAGGATTTTTTCTGGAGAATTACAATACACACACCTGCTCATGCTGAGGAACCACATTGTGGGGCAACTGTTAACACAGTATCACTTAACTTGCTTTAAGTATGAGCTATTTTTATATGTCATCAAAGGGATCAAAAACACCACACAGAACAAACTGTTGATGGCAACTTTGGCCATCAACATCATGGTACCACATCAGATGGAGAGATGCATGTCAGAGCGCATCATTGTTCAGTGGCTGCTACAACGTGCATGGCATTTCATAGTTAAGGTCTGACATTGCAAGGAAGCCTTCAGCAATGTGTTTGCCAGTAGTCAAACTCTGAAAAGAAAGCCTTAAACATATCATGAGTCACATGCCATTCACAAGCTTGAACAAAAAGATCAAGGTAATTTACTTATTAAACATACAGTCTACTAAAAAAGACACACTCTTCCCAACTCCAAATATACAAACAGAAGGAACTGCTATCATCAGACTGCGCCGCTGAAACTACTCAGGAATGCCTTTATATCAACCCTTTCTAAAGCACAAACTACACACTGAAGAAGTACTTCATTGCTATACTGTTAAGCAGGTAAAATGACTTTTCCATTAACTAAAGGGGAAAACAAATGTAAAAGAAACAGCATGCTCTAATATAGTCTGGGAAAAGGATAGAGGAAGCCAACCATGGATATTTTGAAATGCTGCTGAATATCAAGTTCTTGGTAAAGATTACTCAGAGGAAGACCAGTTTTAGAAATATATTCGTGTATTTAAAGGACAAAATATTCATAGCAAATTATCCATTTTTCCTGGGATATCTCTATATTACAACCTGATTTCAGTACAACTTTCAGACCAAGATTCCACTCTTTGCTTTTACATACATATTTTAACTACATTAACTGAGGAATGGTACAGGCATATTTATGGACTGGTGCACGTGTTAAGAAATTCACTCACATTTTTTAAATCTGGATAACGCTGTCTGAAATCTACTTAATAAAGATTGATTCAGTTTGCAGTGACAATCAATGTGTTATGCACTTTCTCTTGAACATCCCAATGAAGAAGAGCAAGTTAGAAAGACTTAATAAATCAGTTAGAGGAATCCCACACAAGGCATAAAAAATAATGATTAAACAGCAAGAGCATGCACAGGTACCTTAAGTTCTAACTTCAGGTCAAGTGCACACTTCACCATTGCCGTTATCTCCAGGTTCTTTACCGCATTCCCAAGTTTTGTTTGTGGATGCAAGGCACTTTGTCAAGCTGCCAACAGATCCTTCCAGAGTGGAGATGAGTCTCCACTCTGCTTCACTGAACTCTTTCAGGCAGGAATCTCTAAATGTGCATGTTGTTCCTCGTTCACATTCAGACTAATTTTATCAGAGGCATCAGGAGATATTTGTGACTTCTGATTCTCATTTGTCAAATTGTTTCATTAAGGAAATTAAAAAAACAAACCCAAAACTGAAAGAGGAAAAGGAGCTGGGGGATATAGAAGACTCAAAGTAGTATTTGGCTAGAATTAAGCAGATTCAGAGTCAAAACAAAGGAAGTAAATTTAAAAAAAAAAAAAAAAAAAACCTAAATTCTTACCTGTTCAGGTGAGTAGTTTCACATCTTCCTGCTTTTGACTCATTTCAGAATCCACATTCTAAAACTTTCTCCTCTTTATTTTCTAAGAAAAAAACCCAGCTAAATATTACTGAGGTTAACTGATAGTACATCAGTAATGCAGTAAATTTGAATTACCTAGGCTTTCTCCTCACTTGCTTGTTAAACTTTTTTTTTAAGTAAATGTAGCTTCCTAAGCTACCTCACTAGATTCCTTGCATACTGTTGTCAAAAATTAAAAGAGTGACCTGCTGTGAATTCAGCTGCTCTCAGACTTCCCACCCCTCCTCCACTGTTGGTTGATGCTGTGCATTTTCAGCAAAGCAGGTCTGAATGCCAAGCATGGGGACTCACTGGCATTCATCTGCAAGGCAGCAAACATGGAGGTTTTCTCATCCAGAAAATCCTGCAGCTGCTCCTGATGCTGGGAGAACTTCTAACACCAGCAGTGACAACCAGGGGGTGGAACATCAGCCCAAGACAAGAAACAACAACACTGAAAAGAAAGTACCTGACTGTGAATCCCAGTGCACTTCCCACACAGCCCAAGCGTGACACCAACTATGTTTTTCCAAGTGGTAGGGAGTTAGGGAAGCTGTCAGGAGTGGGATGTGCTGAGCCCGCATCCTCTGCAGCACCAGCATAAGGCCCCCTCTCTTTCTGCAAAACATGGTCTCAAACATTTTGACCTGTCCTTGGGTCTAGAGACTAAAAGAGCACTGGTGCTCTTTAAGCTGTTTCTCAAATGCTGTCAGGGCCACAGAGGGAACTTGCCATAACGTAAACCACCACAGTGGGAACTTGAGATAAGCACAGAAGGGAGGAACTTGCAGCAGGCCTGCAATAGAGGTATCTGATTAGCATATCCTGGTTAATTCATTTGGACAAAAATTCCCACTTTGGCAAACTGTGGAAATGGAAGTAATTTCTCATACACATATCATCCCAAGTTATAGGAACAGCATCTGTGACCACCCCATGGATACCCAAAACTTGGACTGCATAAAGTTGGTACTCCCAGAAGAACAACTTGAAGACCCTCACCACCAAGAAGCCCAGGGTGAAGAAAGACCAACAGGACACCTCTGGATCCACAAGTGGTTGCTATCTTCTACTTGAGCACTCTCTCTCTATCTCCTGTCTTTCTATTCCTTTCTATCTCTCTACCTCATATTTAGTGTTAAATAAAATTCTTGCTATTGACTTCAGCATGTGGTCTCATTTGCACCTTAATTTGGGCAGAAGCATGTCTCACTAACCAAATAAGAACACAGGTACTATGTCAAGGGTGTTTATAACCTCAGTTTTCCTTCAGTAGCTGTCATTGCTGACTCCAGATTTGAAAAATCTGAGCCCTGCAGAATCTGGTGTTTCATCATTTTATTTTTTCAGTGATTAGTTTTTTGATTCATCAATGCTGTTTCAAGGCATTGAGAGTGAATTTTGATTTTCATTTGTCAAATTATTTGAGGGTGGAGAGGATAAAGAACAAATAAAAGAAAGAGAGAAGGGAGTACAAAAAATGGCTCCATTTGGCCAGAATTAGGCAAAGTCACGATAAATCCTCTTTTTACATGTTGGTATCTGAATCCCAGCATCAGCTTCTACAAGACTACCATAACCATCACTAAGTGTGGTCACAGGTACCTGTACCTACTGGAGCAGAGGATGAAAAAGAAAGTTATGCTTCCTAAATGAATGCCTTGTCACCAGGCTTTATGATCTCTTTCTTTACTGGTCTCAGCTTTTGAATTTTAGAAAACATAACTTTCAAATTTCATTTTTTAAACAGAAAAAGCAAGTTGTTAAAAAAATGAACTTAATATACACATATTTTACTGACCTGATCAGCATCTTGCAGCCCTGGATGAAACCTTACCCTTGTGATCACTTCACTGTGAAACTTTTGATTCCAATTCTGTCAAACTCAGTCATCAGAACAGATGGTAAAACAAGAGATTTAAGGCTCTACAAATAGTGTACATTTCCTACTGTAGATTTCATTGCTTTGTAGAGTAGCTCTGTGAGTTCAGCTTGGACAATTTACCAAGTTTAATGTAAATGTTATCTTCTCCAACTTTATTGTGTATCTAGAAAAGACAATGCAGGACTGTGACCTCAAGGGCTTTCTAGCCTTTCTAATTTACAGTAACAACTCCAGAGTGGAGAATGCTAGAATAAGGAAGAACTTCTTCAAGCCATGCTCAGCATCACCATGGATTATTGCACTTCTGAGACATCTGACTGTACGGGGCCACTGCCTTCATCTGTTATTTTATCAGCAAGTCAGTCCCAAGGTGACAAGCATGACAACTCATTTAAAAAAGATAGTTGTGGGATAAGAAAACAGGGTTGGAAATAAGAATCCAGTAAGATTTTAGAAACAGTATGTCGTGGGTTCGACCTTGGCAAAATGCCAAACCTCCCCAAGACCTGCGCAGTCCCAGTGAAAGGAGGGAAGGAAAAAAAAACCTGAAACTGGAAAAAAACTATATACATATATTTACAGGAAAGTTACAATACATATACGTACAAATAAAAGAAAAAACAACAATAACTTCATCCAGAGCTGTCCACCCCAATAACACACAGATTTCACCACCCAAAACCCACACGGAAACAAAACTAAACACGTTTCTCTGAAAGAGCATCCAGCAAAGTAATATCAACAAAAGTATTTACTTCCCAGAGACCAGAACTGCTGTGGGCATCTCAGCAGGGAAGCAGCCAGGCCTATCGCTCTGGGAGCAGCAACAGGGAGTCCTCCCCACCACACCGCACGGAGAGAGGGAGGGCAAGAGAGCGAGGATACCTCCCCCACTAGATTTATACTCAACTTGACGTCAGATGATATGAAATACCTCTTTGGTTGCTTAAGTCAGGTGACACTTGCCCCTCTGAATCTACGGAGTGCCCCATGGCCCAAAAGACTGGGGCCTACTAAATTTGGTTTCAGGCCTAACTAAACTAAGGCCTTAATCTAAGTTTTGGGGATTTATCCAATCCATCACACAGTAGGAGAAAATATAATACTGTCTAGATGCTGCTTAACACGTTTCCTGCTTTTCAGAGCAGGGGTTTATGTGTTGCCCTCAACTGTTTCAAAACACATTTAGCAGTGTCATGGAGTTCATCTTTGCAAAAGTGGTTTTACTGGTGAGAAAACAAGGCATAGAAATGTATAAGGACTTGGTCAATTTGTCAGGTATAGCTGCTGATAGTGCTAAGAGCATATCCAATGCACCCTGCATTCCTGTACAGCATCCTGGCTGCCAGACTTAAATTGATGTCAGTAAAAGTGATACAAAACAACTGAGAAAGTGAGCCTTATAAACTTTGCAATAATTCCCAACCCCTGGGAAGGGGGAGGCTTCCTGAAACTAAAAGCTGAGCCCTTCTGCATTCATTGCCTAAGTGCCAGTAACAGTCTTAGCATTTCTGTAGCATAGTTGGGCTGCTGGTGGGAGCAACAATGATAGCAGAACTATCACATTACAATCAAACGAAAATTTAGCATTTGTACAAAATATTTCCAGGGAAAATTGTAACTAAAAAAAACATTTTTTTGTCTTTGAGTCCATAGAGGGAGCTAGTTCATGGGCTGTGTTATGTCAAAATATTCATTTAGAGTTATAATACAAAACTAGACTTATAATAACCTAAATACACTTGCAGATGCAGCCAGAAAATATTTCTTCAAATGTTTATATATCTATGGGTGCCCCACAAATCTAGCCATCCCTGGATTTAACCCCTACCCCCATCTCACTGTACTGTAGTCTCACTATTGTAGCATTAACACAAGTTGCAAACCCCAATTTAGCAGCACACTAAATACATGGAAGGTCAGAAGACTCAGCTCTGGGCTCTGAAAGGCAAGCTGGAACCAGGAGACTTGATTAAAGTCCATTTAGCAATATCCACACCACACTGTAATCACAAACCAGGTACCCTGTGACACCACTACTTATGCTGTAAACCACAGGTACAACTTCCGTAACATGATGAACATTAACCTAGCTTCTGTAAAGACCCAAAGAATTCAAATACTTGCATAGTGAACAAATTCACACTAGGATTTCCACGTAAAGCAAAGGACGAGGTATATGTTACAATAAGTAATTCCTTTTCCGTGATGTGTTACTGCAGTTAACTTTCTTCTTAAGTTCTATGCTCTTAAGGGCAATTAAAAAAATCTTTCTTTTCTGACAGTGGTGTATGCTAACAAGGAAAATAACAGACCAATGGTGCTAAAAACCTGAGTGATTTATATAGTGATTCAGTCTGACAAGAACTGTAGTGAAATAATTTTCACTCCCAGTTGCCTTCTGTGATTATATGAGACTGAAATTTCAAAGGGTTAAAAGCTTACCCTTGGCATCAGATCTTTATATTAGACCAAGTTCCCAGCCTGTGGGCTCACTGGGTGATAAGGGCACAAACAAATGGTCTTCCCTACAGAAGAATCTCCACAGCTTCTGGGTGGCTATGTCTACAGTATCCTGCTGTGAGAGCTCATGGTGCTCTTCACCTCATGTGCTCTTCACTGCAGGACCATGGATTGGTCATCAGTGATCTTCCCAACTCACCCAGAGCCTCTCCAATTCTATCATTACTCCATGAGGCCTGTCAGTAAGTGCAGTGTTATTAAATCTTCTATCTAATCCTTTAACCTTTGTTGATGCTATGTCTTGGTTATAGTGGCCACAACCAGTTTATCACTGTGTGGGTGTGGCCAGGGCTCTGCATTCCACACCCTCTATGTCATTTCTCATGAACTGCTAACAATGGATCATTTGCAGCAGCTTCCTGGGGCACACCTGACCCCTCAGGCTACAAGCTGGGGGTTTGGGAACTGCTGTGAGATAAGAAAGTTTCCTGTCTTCACACCAGTGGCTCAGGTGTGATAACTGCCCTCCGGGGAGCCATTAGCACCTATACACCCAGCCTGAGGGGTCATGTCTGCTAATGGGCCATCAGGGATTCCAAAAATATGTCATGATTCACCTCACAGAGTAAATCACCCATTGTGAAACCCCCCCACCCCGGGAGAGGTACTGGGTATTCGAAGTGAGCCTAAGCATATGTAACCTTCGTGTTTTGGGACTGGGGGCTCCACTCAATGATCCAGAGGTGGACCAGAACCTCAACAGGACTGCAATTACCACTCTCAACCAGACTGTGACCATCATCCTCACCAACAGGTTTCTTCTTTGTTTTTACTTTGTACTCAGGGGGGCTGGGTGGTGCTCAGCACAGGGGCAGACAAACACCATCCTGTTCATGCCCCAGGGTGCTGGGTTATACTCCTGGGTTTTGTGGGTCAAACGGACTTTTCCCTCTGTATTCTTTTACTTATTGTGGTCTTTTCATTATATTGTAATTCTGAGTTGTAATCTTTTTGTGAGTTGGGTTTCTTTCTCCTGCTGGTTTACCTTTAAACCAGTACATGCTACAATAGGGAAGATTCGGTTTTGTTTGTTTTGTTGGGGTGTTTTTTTTCTTAGAATTCCCTTTAAGGCCTGTGAAAACTAATGCACCTCAAAGTGCATTATTTTGCATTCCTTTTCTAATGGCATTTTACATAGAAAGTTTGCAAACCAGGAAATTATGCATTTGTGTTTGCTTATCATCATATTGATAGGAGGCTAATTTTGTTGTCCTCTCTATAAGGCAATCTGATGAATACCTAACTAGCTTTGGTTTGTCTTCCTTATTATACTTTTTATATTAAAATGTTATGAATCAAAGAACAATAAGTTCATATTTGCTTATCTTATTAATGCACATACTGAATCCTGAAGGCATTTTGCCCACTCTACACGAAATTATCTAGGCTTTTTGTTTATTTTGTGTTTTGGATGATCAAGCATCTCTACTTTAGTTCTAGCTTATGGTAAAACTTTTATGGTGTCTATTAACTTCTTTTCCATTAGCACATATTTCTGTTTCAGAAACACATGGTAATTGTGTTAGGAAAGTCTTCTCTTTGCGCAGTGGCAATTTAGAGAATATGCCATTTGTTTTAAGGTAATTTCTTGTTTACAGTTTGCAAAATACTGAAAAAAATACTACAAAGACTATTTCTTGTGCATATTTCAAGTTCAATCTCCTCTAGAAGAAAGAAAACAAAGCTTTTTCAGGCATTCTTTACACACATACAAATACAGATTCAGGCAAGCTGATAATCACCATTGGGGGAAGAACTTAGTTAACTGTGTCCATATATTCTTCAGTTTCCAAAGGGAATTTCTTTACTGTGCACTGGAACAGATTGTCCAGTGAGGGTATGGAATATCCCTCACTTGAAGATATTCAAGAACCCTTCGGACATACTCCTGTACAATCTGCTCTAGGGGAACCTGCTTGAGCAGGGACGTTGGACCAGATGACTCTCTCTGGTCCCTTCCAATGTGGCCCATTCTGTGATTATGTAATTTTTCCTAAATTTTATTTCCTTCTGTTAATGAGCAAACTCACCTATGCTCTCTATTCATATACCACACTATGGAAGCTTTTATCATTTCACCTTGCTCCCTGACAGGAAGAAGTGGATTTACCAATGAAAAAATTCTTATATGACAGACGTATTTATAAAGCTCTTGCAAACAAACTTTTGACAGGTAGCTACAAATGAAGTGCAATGGTTTTACTTCACTGAGCAGCACCTATTAAAGTTTGCTTTAAAATTGTGAAAATGTAACATATATAAACAAACTCTCAGAGTTCAATAGGTAGGAGACAACTTGAACATGAGTTGGAAGATGTAATTTATCACAGAATATGCTGAGTTGGAAGGAATCCACAAGGGTCATTCAGTCCAACTCTTAGCCCTGCACAACACCATCCCCAAAAGTGAGAACATTGTCCAAACACTTCTTGAACTCTGTCAGGCTTGGTACTGTGACCACTTCCCTGAGGAGCCTGTTCCAGTGCCCAGCCACTCTCTGCATGAAGAACCTTTTCCTAATATCCAGCTTAAACCTCCCCTGACACAACTTCAGGCCACTCCCTCAGGTCCTGTCACTGGTCATGAAGAGAAGAGAGCAGTGTCTGCCCCTTACAAGGAAGTTGTAACTGCAATAAGGTCTCTCCTCAGTCTTCTCTTTTCCAGGCTGAACAGACCAAGTGACATCAGCCATCATGATAATGATCCATATGGTCTTCAAGCACATTTTGGCTTTATGTTGGGATCCTGAGTGACCACAGCAGGGTTAAAAGTTTGAATTGATGATCCTTGTGGATCCCTTCCAACTCACTATATTCTGTGATTCTGCTGTAGGGAACCCCTCAAAGACCCTAACACCCAAAGAGGTATTTTACTTATGCTTTGTTTCTCAGCATCTAAATCTATTTTAGTTGTAAATAAATTGAATTAATTTTCCCCAAATAAAGTCTGTGAGTCTGTTTTGCCCATGACAGTATTTGATAAGTACTGTCTTTGTCTTTATCTCAATGCACAAGCTTTCTTGCCTCATTTTCTTCCCCTGTCCTGTTGAGGAGGTGAAGCTAGAGGGCAGCTGAGTGGGCATCTGGCAGATAGCTGAGGTCAACCCAATACAGCCCTCAGTGTCAAAGAGCAGCCAAGTTCAGCTTGCCAAGTGCAGGCTGGCTCTCCCCTTCCTTCCAGAGGATGCCACTCTCCTCCAGCCTTTTCAAAAGAAGATAGCATGGATATGAACACTGCAGTGAAAACAAATCCTCTGCATCACTCTAAAAAAAGCTGGGAGCAGCAGTAATTCCTGTAGTTAAGAATCAGGAGCAGGGAGCAAAGACACAATTATCCAGATCAGGCAGCTGCAATTATCCTCAGGCAAAAGGGAACTCGTTCACACTGTGCAAACTTATAAACTTCCTATCTAATCCATATGGAAATCAAGATTGAATACCCAAAGGTAAGCAATAGTAGCTAAAATGTGTGTCCTTTCAGTACTTAAAGGGGTTTTTTAAGAACAATGGGGACAATGAGTAATGGTTTTAGACTAAAAGAGGGTGGATTTAGAGGAGGTGTAAGGAAGAAATTTTTTTTACGATGAGGGTGCTGAACCACCAGAACAGATTGGTTACAGAGATGACAGATGCCTTATCCCTGGGAACATTCCAGGTCAGGTTTACTGGGCTCTGAGAAACCTGGTCTAGTTAAAGATGTCCCTGCTCATTGCAGGGAAGTTGGACTAGGTGTCCTTTAAAGGTCTCTTCCAATGCAAATGATGCTATAATTCTATAAAATATAGTGTTGCTGTGAACAATCTCACTCACATGGAAATTTTGACACAAAGTATTTAATTGGAAAGAATGTACTACGAATTTTAAATGGGCCTTGCTGTGCCAAAATGATGATATAGCATAAACACAGAGGCTGAGGGAAAAATGAAGAAAACAATGCAATACCTGACAGGGGGAAAATGCAGAAGCCAAGCCTTTAATCACCTATTTTTTAGCTGTGTGAAAAGTCAAGACATCAAAACAGCTATTAGTTTTGCCTTTGTGAAAATAAGCAATACTCTAAATCCTTAGAATACCCCAGTCACCATAGAGCTAGGATACAGTGTCAGCTGTGTGCCTTGTTTCATTAAGGTTTTTTGAAAAATACCAGTAAAATATGCAGATGGCTCCTTGAGGCACAAAGGAAAATAGTAGTCTTGCAAAAATTAGGTTAAGCTGCTAAGGTAAATTCTGCTCCACAGCACGGTATGCTGGAATTTTCTTGAGACAGTCTTCAAAGATCATGTTTTCCAAACTTAAAGATTGCCCTTGTAGTAAGGCGAGCAAAGGAGGACCCAGAAGGCCTGCATGGATGCACAAGGAGGTTCCAACTGAAACATAAAAACAGTGCATGAAAGCAGGGTCTGAGCTTCCCAGTACTAGAAAAACATGAAGTGAGTCCAGGGTCACAAAGATGACTAAGGGGCTGAAGAATCCCTCACACAAAGGGAGGCTGAGAGAGCTGTGACTGTTCAGCCTGGAAAAGAGAAGGCTTGGGGCAGGGTGTCCTAACAATGTGTACAAATACCTAATTGAGGAGTAAGGGAGATGAAGCCAGAGACTTCTCAGCGATATCCAGGAACAGTAAAAAAAAGGTAGTAGGCACAAACTGAACTACAAGAAGACATGCTTAAAGGCAAGAAAAAAAGTTATGTTGCTGTGAGTATGGTCAACAATGGTACAAATTGCCCAGAGAGGCTGTGGAGTCTCCATCCTTGGAGATACTCAAAGCCCAACTGAACAATGTCCTAAGTAACTGGCTCGAATTGACTGCTTTGAGCAGGCAGGCTGGGACTAGATGATATCCAGAGGTTCCTTCCAATCTCAGCCATCCCATGATCCTGTGACCCCACTACAAGACTACTGTGTTCATTTACTTGAGGCATATGCAGAATGTAGACATTTTACTCATTATGGGCTATGCTGCACTTTCACAGGGACAGGAACTACTGAAAACAAGTAATGGCAGCTGAGAAGAGCCCAAGGGCACTGTACTAGCCTTCACCATTATAAAATGGAGAGCTCAAACCTGCTCAGATTTCAGTTTAAATTGTTTCAAAAGAGCACTACTAAAACAAAAATAGACTCCTCAGTGGACAATTCTCTTCACTTGCCCAGTTCTCATGATCTTTTCAGAAATTAATAGCCTTCATTTTAACCTTGACTGCACAAGAGAATTGCTCTTTTTAAAGCTGAATTGCTGGAAATACAAACAGTCCAGAGCATCCTTGCCAAATTGCTTGCACTTTTGTTCCATGTCTGCACTAGCTCTTCTTTGAGCCACAGTGATCCATGTGGACATGGCAGATGGTGTGTGCACCTGGGACCAACACATTCTCTGAGGGTTTGAAAGATCAATAGTTCCCTGAAAGACAACCAAATAAAAACCAGAAATTGATCAGTAATATAACTTTAATTCTTACTGACCTCTTGGATACATAAGTGTGAACACTGTCTCACCAAGAGACATGAAGATGACAGAAGCTAAAAAGACTGAGAGATCGTATTAAATAGAATGGACTTATGGGAAAGCTCCTTGAGCTCTGCAGTAAGCAACCAAACCTTGACCACATGCATTGATGACTGCACATTTTACTGTAAACAAAGCTCAATCTTCATTATGTTCAAATTAAATAGCAAGCTTACAGAAATTTAAAAAAAACCCTAGAACACTTTGTGTATGTACATGTGTGCAATTGTAAGAGGCACATGAAAGAGCAAGATAGTCTAAAATGTAGGTGATGGCAGTCAGCATAGAGAAGGTGATGGCAAGCAGACATAGGTGTGTAGCTCCTGATGCTATAGTAACAAATTGATACGTAAGATTTACAGCTGCTCTTTTAGGCTAGTGCACCTGGCTCCTGATGCCTAGGCATCCTTCTTAATCTACCCAAAATAATCAAATTTTGTACAAAATACGTAAAACACCTTCACACATACACAAGCAATTACCAGCTCATCTAGAGTTCACTAAAAACTGCAGTTTCAGTCCTGCTTTTGTTGCTGAAGGTCTGTAAAGAGAAAACGGTCTATAAGGCTCCAAGAGCTCCAAGATAACCATTCTTCTGTTCATTTAGGTGGCAGGGGTTTTTTTCCCTTTCAGCTTTATGTCAGACACATGTTTCTGCAGTATTGGTTCAGTGGAGAGCAGCATACATATCTACATTGCCTTGCTAATCTGGCTACTTTATTCTAGCTTGGAATGATCAATTCTGCAATTCCCATGCTGGAAATTACTATATACTTGAGACAATGTGATAACACTACTAGCTGTTAATAGAGACTTTCTGTAGGGACTTTTTAACCATACTGACTATTCAATACAGCTGATATAATTGTACATGAGTAAATGTTTCAATACTATTGTATTTATTAATGTATTTGTTTACAAAAGTATGGGGTTTTTTTAACAATAAATAAAATTACGAGAAATATGGAGGAAAATATCTTTGTGTTTCATAAAGTTTCACTGCTGCTGTAAAGCAGGGTTCTTTAAATTATTTATCTGATTCTAGCTTATTCATATACTCGAACATACGTCAGCACTGTTGGGAAACACATACTTTAGCAATGCTCAAGAATTCTGAGTGTTTGCTAACTCTGCATCCTTTGGGAGCAGCACTGGTCTGAAGTACAGCTCTTGGCCTGTGCATCTCCCCAGTCACTTTCAGAATCTCATCCATAGCCCTGAATTCATATTTTCACATTGGAAGCTATCAAAGCTTCCAAACAGATATTTAACTAAGGCAAAAGGTTTACACAGACTAGATCAAGTATTTAATCATATGAGTGCTTGCATATTTTGCTCTGTCCTTGTCCTTTTTTGACAAGGACTTTAAGAAGAACTAAACCAGGACTGTACAAATATCAAGGACCACATTTTTAGGAAGAGAAAAAGCTGCAATTCCATAGAGGATTCATCACCATGTTTCTGTGCTCCTTATTTCACTCAGAAACACAGACTTTGACAGAACCAGGTCTCCATGCTTCTCTTTCTCAGGTCAACCTATGCCATGTAAAGAGTGCAACTATGGAGTAGAAATTCATGCTTTTGTGATGAAGTCCTTAAAAATTTAGTGAACTTTAAAATTACTGCATTCTTTAAGAACCTACATCCCATCCTCCTGCAGATGGGGCAGGATCCCTCCAAATTGGTGCAGAGAGCTCTCACCACCATATATGAGGGCAGCAAGGCCTCCAAAGAAGGAAGGGAAGATCCTAACTTAGGTCCCTATGCCAACCAGGCATTTTTATTGTTCACCATGCATTCATGCTCATAGACTGGGTGTCCTAATTGACTCCATTACCATTTTAAACAAAATAATACTCAGATCACTTCACTAAAACTGCTGCCTCCTAAAAGCCACCCCTTCCAGTGCAACAACACTCACAGGTGGTTTGCTGCCTGTCGCATAGGCTGATGTATAGGCAGATTTCTGACTTCTGAAGAATTCAGCCACCACATATGCATAAAAAACCTGTTTTGAAGCTCCAGATGACACAAGGCAATAGAAAACAATGTTTCAAATGGAAATCTTAGGGTGCTGCTGTTAACATTCAATTTCAAATTGAATTTGTTTGTGGTACAAATTCAGACCACAAGCCACAAGAGCACATGGTGGGTGTAGCATTCTGCATTAACTTTTGGATTTCCCCTCAATCCTGATTTAAAAGCTGGGTCCTGCCTATTTTCATCTGGACGTTAGTATAACATAAGCAACTTCTGACCCTGCAGAAGCAGAATTACACTTGTATGTCTCTGGTCTTACACAGTTTGCATACCTTCCTTTACACACCCTGCCTTTCAGCTCTAGACATCCCTACTTAAAATTATGTTGTGAGTCACTCTGTGAGCTTAGACTTCCACTGCGTTCCTTTGCCAGAAATTAAATTTCACTAGCCAGATGCCTGAAAATTTTACCAAGGAAAACCCAAGGACTCTGAGCAGACCTCTAAAACTCCAGTGCATTAAATTTTCCAGTTGATTCCTGAGCTTTTTGTGACCAACAACTACTTGTTGTAAGACAGAAACATTTTTGAATGACTAAACAAGTATTTTATTATTTTTCAAGAGACTGACACTGATGTAAGACAGATATGGAGACGCTACCCCCTTTCTCAGTGTCAATGCGTGACTGTTACAGACTCCTGAGAAACAGGAGTTTCTTGGCTAAGAATTAGTTCACTCTTTGTGAAAGCCTTGTCTGAATGGATGATTCTTAAGGCTTGACAGCCTGCTGATTCAGTGCAACATGAAGTCTCAGTGGAGCCTATAGAAAGGCACAGGACAGCTCTGCAATCAAAATTGCTTTTACAAAGAAAAATGAAAGTAACAAGTTGATACAACTGCATATAGTTTTGCCTCCTAATCTGTCACAGCTTTAAAAATAAAAGGGGATTCTATTCTGTTTTACTGTCAACACTTCAAGTACAGAATAACATTGCTGTTAGTAAAATGTTGTATTTAATGGGCCTTATTCTCTCTCCTGTGGTGTAGTGAACTCTCCTGCTATTACCTATGCATGCACACTCCTGAGCACTGACACAGGCCTCCAGGCAATGCTACTAGACCGAAAATCCCAAGTAGTAATACCTCCATAAAGCCTCCTTCCTGAGATAGCATCTTTTGAATCAACTCCTGAATTAATATTTACATATTTTATGCAGCAAAAGGCCAATGTCCTGGAGTGCCAAGTCCTTGCAGGACCTGCTAGAACTGTGGTGGCTTAGGACATGCCAGGAGAAAAAAAGCTACTATTATCAAAGACCCCTACACACGTCCTACTGCAATTGGGGAATGCCTAATGTGCATTCTTTTGACTAGCATTTTATTTCATCTGATGAACAGTTATTCACATCAGAAAAGAAACAGGTCTTCTAGGAATTTCTGATCTGACAGGACAAATGTGTCAAGACAAATCCAGAGGAGCATCACACCCCAATGTCAGAGCAGCAGCTTCTCTGATGGTTCTAATCAGGTCAGAGCAGAGGGAGGCTGAGCAAAGCAAACTCCACTTCACTCAGCAACTCTCTTCTTAGTGTTTAAGATAAGGCCTGAGGAAGCCCAGCATGTTCTCTGAACAAACCCTGATGCAGCAGCTTGGCTGACGTTCTTTCAGAAGTGACTACCAGCCATCGAACACCTCTCATTTTTCCAGTAAATAATGACAAATTAAACCTTTCCTTGTGCAGAACTCTCAATTATTATGAAGCTCTGCTGCACAGCCACAGTGGTTTTAGTATCTTGTAAGTTATCCTATGAGATATCTCCCAGCCTTTTCAAGGCAAATAAAAGACTATTCCAATAATAACTCTGAAAATCTTTTGGTAAAGAGGTAACTTTGAAGGACATGGCTATTTAAGATTTCACAGGCAATATGTTTGTTTTTTTTCCCTTCTTCTTTATAAAAGTCTTTCCTTTATATAGAGTCCTAAGGAGTTGTACCAGTAGCAGCTAGAAGCTGCTTTCCTCTGGATTTCAGGCTGGTGAAAAAGATAATACCATTTACCAGTATCCTTATTATATGGTAGCCTGAACACACAGTTCTGAAAACTAAAGATTTATTGTAATCACTTGTGAATTATCATGTAATATTTCTACCTTTCTGTCTTTGTGCAAAGGAAGAAAATACACAGGCCAAATGAGAAAGCTCAGTTGTATCTTAGACAACCCAATGGCCTTGGGTACAGTTTCCAAACAGGCACAGGTAGTCCAATATGTTAAATGGTATAAATTGCAGACTGGCAGAGGGGAGAAACTCTAGACTGCATACTCAGTGAGTACATTTGCACTGTAGACACACTTTAAACCAGTCTGCACTATGAATGCACGTAGGCTAAATGCATCAGTAGATGTGTAGAGCAAGCCAAGAGTTGGCCTGGAATAAACCTTGAGAAGCCACAGCATAAAATTAATCACAGATTGCTCAAGCTTAAAGGCAATAGGAAAAGCCTCCAGATAAAGGTAATAATAAAGACTGATAAAGGCAGATAAGAGACACAGAGAAGGCTGAAGTGTTTAATAGCTATGCTTCTATCTTTGCAGAAAGTGCTTAGCAGAAATAGCTTGAGCAAGAGGAGAGAAACACAGGCAATAGTAGGGATAGAGCAGGGTATTTAAATAAATCAGATGAATTGAAATCAGTAGGCCCTGATGAAGCTCACCCTGAAATGCTTAGGGAACCAGCTAGAGCAATCTCTAAACCATTAGTGATAGCCTTCAGGAACCCACAGAGAAGAGTGAACTCCCAGAGGCCCTGAGGAAACACAAATAAAAATGAACAGCTTTTAAAAGTTTGTAAAAAATGTGAATCTGGGGATTTGTAGAGAAGGTAGCATTACATTGACACCTGGGAAAATACTTGAATAAATTATTAATAATCAGGTTTTAATTCTCTCAAGCATAATAAGCTGAAAAGAAACAGACAACTTAGATTTGTCAAGAGCAGATCATATCAGACCAAACTCATTAACTTCTCTAACTGGCTTTGTGGAGTGTAAAAAAGCTGTAGATATGATGGATTTTGGCTTTTGTAAGGCTTTAAAAGTAGTGTGGCATGACATTTTCCTCTGTGAAAGAGGAAAACAGCATTTTTAGTTTAGTCTGTGGTGAGTGCATTATTCTCTGTATTCAAAATTATTAATAGTTTGCTATCACTTTGGGAGGGCACTTCAGTAAAGGTCTAGCTGAGGCTTGCTTCAGTTTTATCAGCTCACTAAAGACTTGCATGATGGAATAGAGAATCCAGCTACATAATTTGTAGGAAGCAGCAAGCTGGTTGGAAGCACTTGCACAAAAAAGCTTACAGTCAGTAATGGTCCTGATCAAGTGGAGAATTGGTTTGAAATCAACAGGATGAAACTGTAGATACAGACCGCAAAGCAGATGCAGGAAGGAAGAAATAATACACAAATACAAAATGTGCAGTAATTGGCAAAGACTGCAACAGTCTGGACTAAGTGACAGTAAACAAGGTGCTCCATAAATGGCAAGTGTCTTTCTGAGAGGTACTATCAGAAAAGTCATGAGTACAACAGGAACAGTCCCCTTGTCTAAGTACAGACACAGCATTACTAAATTATTTTGTCCTGTTCTCCACCACATGTTAGAAAAAGACATAAAAAACTAAGATCCCAAGAAAGGGTAAAAAAATAATATGAGATTTAAATATATGACTTACCAAGGTAAAGGAAATGATGGAGAAGACTAAAGAAGAACATGCTTAATTTCTTTCGCTATAAAAAGATATAGCTTGATGATTATCTTATTGCTTATTATCTTATTTATTGGTTAGCTTATTATTTTCCATATTTACCTGTGAAGTACAAAATTTTAGCAAGAAAAAAAAATAGGCTAGATATGAGGTAGCACTTTGTAATTATAGTGCAAAATAAGCATTAGGGCAAGTTACAGGTAAAAAGGTTGTGGAATATTTGTCACTAAAAGGTTTTAAATTTGAATTAAGGAAGCACCCACCAGTGATCATTCAGGCAAAGGATGATGTGCCGCTGAGGTCCTAAGTTTCTTTATAGTTGAACAACAAATCCTCATGAAGCTTGTCCTTGGCACAGTCAGAGTCTCCATGTATGGCGCTCTCAGGTCCTTCTCTTCTCCAAAATACTGACATCTTGATTTCTGGGACTAGAAGGCCAGAAGATCTCAATCAAAACCAGTAAATGAAAGGATAGTAACAGATCTTCTGGAACATAAACCCTGTTCCTGTTTTTAGCCCTGCACACACTCATTTTTCTGGGGTTACAAGTGTAATTTAGTCTTCTTCCCAGACTGCACGGTCATCATATTGTGTCTAAATGACTCTCAGTTCTTGAGAAAGCAACAAAAAGCTTTTTAAAGAAAACAACCAAGTCCATGTTTGCATCACTGAGAAGGAGAATAGGATTTTTTGTTCTGAAGGAACTGCTGCTCTCTACTGACTCTGGTAGTCATCTCTCAGTCCCCTAGTTCCAGAAAACAAGATGCCTGGATTTTGGAGCCAAGAGGGTACCCTGTGACTGTCACATGTGGAGTCCTTGCCAGAGGAAGGCTTGCAGGCCAAAAGCTTGTTTTGTTTTTTTCTGCTAACTTAGCGGTCCAATAAATGACATGGCTTCTTCCTGCAAGTTTTGCCTTACTCATGTCCTTTGACAATTTTACTACCAATATTGGATCTGAATTATTAAGACATGCTAAATTACTGTGGCCTTCAGAGTTTTCAATGTCTAAATGAAAGCTGTGCCATACACTGAACTACACTGCTATGCCTTGAGAAAACAATATGGCCCTGTAGCCCTTTGTTTTAGTTGCATCCTTTTTGTTAAGTGCTTCCACTACTGAATTTATTGTATGAAATGTGCAGTTTTAATATCAACAAAAATCTTAAAAAAGCATGCTCTTTTTATTTATTTTACTTTTATATTTATTTTTTATTTACTCTGTTTGGAAGACCCAGGCATGTTTTTGCCTTTCATAGGGTGAGAAGAACCTAGGGAAACATTTCTTCCTTCACCATCTTAGCCTACTCCAAAAATATGATAATTTTTTAATCATTTGCTTGCCATTCAATCTTCTTATGGGGTAGACCAACAATGTAAAATTTTCTTCGCAGGTATTTGAATGTCTTTCTCATGTTGCTGCATCCTCCAAAACTACTGCGACACAGTATTAGTGGAAATTGTTACCATTATGGCTGGGCAATCAACTGCTCATGATTCTCTGGCCAGAAACCAGTGCTGTTTTCATAAGGGCTAACAGTTAACAATTATATTTTATTAGAGGATAGGTTCAAGGATTGGCAGCTTACTCTGCTGTTGTTATGCAAGACCAACCTTCTCAATTAAAGTTCTGTTAAATCTAGGAGATTTGCTTCATGTCTGTCATTTGTGGCTACTATTAAAACATCCTTTCTCTTGTTTTGTGTTGTTATCCATGCATAGATTATAAAGTAAATTCTGCCTTGGAGACAAAACCACATATGAGCAGCTGAGGACAGAATCTGGTCCCTTATTTTCAATCTGCCCCAAACCAGATTGTTTACTTGATTGATACTTTGTGAATTTTATTAATTACACAGTAGTTCCTCAGTGCTATTTTCTGAGTTGTGAACTGCACTTTTTATTATTTTCCCTTCTTTTGTGTTTTTCCCTATTGCTGAGTATTATTGTTACTGTGTTTTCTGCTACTGATCTGTTTCCTTTTCAACATTATTTTTGATATGTAGCCAACAGCAGTGAACAAGCACTTTGGTTAATTTTTGAGTAGAAGTCTGCAGCTGGTGTAAATTAGTGTTACTCCATTATTAATCAGAAAAGCTTCACTGCGGAGTTATTTGACATTATGTATCTGACTCTATATAAGTACTTTTCAGTATCTGGAGAGCCCACCTCTTGTATTTAGCATGACAATCCACACTGTTCTGTATAATCAAAATTGAATCCTTGAGCAATAAATCTAAGACTGAACCACATTTAATTCAGATCAATATAGGTAGACTGGAGCTACCTTTTGTCATTTTATCTCACTTTCTGAGTGATGAAAGAAAGGTTGGAAAAAAGACAGTGTTCTAGTCTCTACCTCCTTCCATCCCTACCTCTCCTTGTCTGAGAGGAAACCAGTTAATTTCTGGGAAAGTCACTTGAAGTCCGTGACATAAAGTAACAAAAAAAAAACAAACAAACAATCCGCAAAACCTTCCACTGTTTACCCATGTGTCACTAGCAATGTATGCTTCCAGACAGAAACAAAAGAGAAGGATGGAGGGGTTGCTGCCTGGTCTAAGAGGTAGTTAGTTCAGTGGTGATGATGTAACATGATTACAAGTGACCATCTGGTAAGGTGCTGGTTTAGCTAAACTTAATTGAAGCTGCAGGCAAACTCTGAGAATGCTGCTTCAACACACCACACTATAAACTTTGTCAGAAAAACCTGCCAGGCATTTAGCATCTCAGGACAAAGTAAACCTCCAGAAGACTGAGGGTTGTGAATCCTGCCGAAATCAGAAACACAAAGAAAGATATAAAATGGAGTGTCTGAAAGTCTTTTTTTTTTTCCCTCTCTGAAATATAGGACAGCATACATAGCACTTTCACTGCCAGGGTTGCCATCCTTTGGAGCAGTATTGGACCTCAAGAGAAGCAGATTTGACTCTGACCCTGCAGCAGGTCTTTTCACCTCTCACTGCTTCAACTTTACCTGTAAGATGGGGAAAACAGGATGATGATGATTTGCTTTAAAAACTCTATAAACATACATTATTATAATAATTTCTCTTACATAAAAATACTCCAATTTGCCAGTTTGCATGATGGAAATAATTTTCAGAGCTCCTTATTAAGCAGACCAAGAAAATCATCTCACCTGGTGTAGCACACACATAGCTGGGCTGTGTCAGGAACATCCTCTCCCTCAAAAACCTAGGAAGGGCCATTTCTTTAGGATTTTTATGAGATGATAATTTGGCCTGCACAACTGTCTTAGCAGAGCTCAAAGGAATTGGTGTTATTATGAGAATTCGGTATGCATTTTATCAGCCAGCTCTGTGAATGGAGATCACAGCCAGGTCGGGCGAGGGCAGAGGGCTGCATCAGCACCTCTGCTATCACCTGGCTGCTGCTCCAAACAGCCAAGTGAAGGTCTCTTCACCTGGCATGCACTCAGTTGGACACTTAGATGATGGCTGAGTTCATAATAACACACTGTTATCTTGATCCCATTTTTTCCTAGATTTTCTAACAAATATGTCACCACCACCTTTTGAACAGAGCATTATGGTAACCACTGCTCAAGATGGGGAAGAGGTGCATAATTTCAAATTGTAAGCATGCAAAAATAGCCCCAAAGTCTTCCTACAGAAGGTAAGTAACAGTTCAGTAGATTAAGCTGATCTTGTTTCAAAAATAAGTAGACACTACAGGAAATATATCTGCACCAAGGTTTAGTTTGTACACGGCTAATGTGTGCCTGCAGCATCTCCAGAATGGTAGACCAAGGAAAGAAGTGCTGACTAATAGATATATGTTTGCCTCTTGTAAATTTTTAACCAGCCATCCCAGCTTCTGTTCACACAGAACTGTGCACATGTACCCCTCCAGCTGCATCATTCAACTTGCAACGTTTCTAAATAGTACCCACTGTCCAGCAAGCAAGTCCAAGCCAACATACACCAATACTTCTACTCCCACCAATGGTGAGGGCAAAACTGCAACTTCCAGTATGTACACACAGATGCTGCTTGGACACAGGCAATGTACTGTATACACATTAGATAGTACCACAGATATCAGCACCCACAGAAAACTAGCAGAAATATCTGCACATCTGAAAAAATCTGCAGTAACACTTGTCCACTTTGAAATGCTGCCTTTGAATTCACTGCCAAAGAGTTTATGAGGATACAAATTCATAGCATAGGCCACTCTGCTTCTTGAGGAGACTCACATCACCAGCTACAAAACTGCATTAGCCCCACAATCAGCAATAACACAGTCCAGCATCACATCATGTTTTTCCATGGCTGCCCTGTGCCAGCACAGGGACATAACTGGCCCTGATTTATTTGGCAGAGCTATTCTCTTTTCTGTTTTGTTTGGGTTTTTTGGTTTTTGGTGTTTGTTTGGGGTGGGGGTTAAGTTAAACTGCAGATAAAAACCCAGAAGTTCATTTTTAAAATGCAAGAAGGGTTTTCAAAAACAACTCAATTTTTTCTGTAAATAGACAGGTCACACCAGGGATAAATGGCTTAAAGCGTGGAGCATTAAGTTAAATGGAGCATTCAGAACAGTTAGACCCACTCAAAAGCCACTACCTATTAACTGGTTTGGACTATACACATTATGCAGGTGGAGCAAAAGATTTGATGGAGAACACAAAACGAATCTTTAATCATGATAAAAAAAAGTCCTAAATGATATTAACACTTTAAGAATTCTGATAACCTTTCAATTTTGTCTTGCAGAGTTGAGAGGTTTCAATTATGTATTGCTGAGAGAAAAATATCTCCCTAAAGAAAGGCAAATTAAAAACCACAGATAGTCAAGCATGGATGCTATTCAAAACAAGAGATGTTGACAAAGGCTTACACTTTTAAGAGGACTTTTAATAGAATCCCCATGGAACTGAAAAAACTTGCAAATATTTATTGAGAAGCTGCTCTTATGATTATTTTAATGGAAATGCTGAGTCAACTAAATAAGATATACAGCATTGAAGCTACACATCTTAGTGAAAGATATAAGAGGTTTATTGTAAAACATTTCACAGTTTTTTCTCAGTTTTTGAGGTCAGGTTTCTGCTTAGCAGTAGCATACAAGAAAATAATGGGTGTGAAGGAAGATTCTGGAAGGTCACAAGTTCATACATGGATGGTTTACCTAAAGCCTCTTTCTGTGGTTGTAGCCAGAAGGAGGATGGGGTCAGTGGCATGTGTTTTATAGCAGGTTATGGTCAGAATGTGGATATAGCATTGGAGGTGTGTGGGAAGCCACATGCCCATTTCCACACTGTGCATTTGCAAAGCACAGCCACCTCCTTATACAAATGCTTCTACCTAATGTCTTTCCTTGCTGAAACCAGGTAAAAGAGTGGTCTTTTGCAAGTACAACTTTTTGCTTTACAAAACCAGGTTTTCTGGTTCTTCATTTGTTCTTTTCTGACCCAATAGAGCTGGCAGCTCTGACTGTAGAGCATCAACTGGCATCAACTGTAGAGCAGCTGTACCAAGAACAATGTAAACAGCTCCTAACAAGAAAAACATGGTTGATGACTCATCTCTGATTGCATTTTAATACAGAAATTCAAGAGTGTTAATGTCAGTTTCTGGTAAAACCAACACTTGTCCACAACCAGCACAACACAGCCATAACCCACAGAGCCTGTGCACATTGCTGTAATGATCTGTGGTTTTGTGGGTTTTTACATTCCTCAACCTAAAAATGTATTTTGAGCTTCTGAAACTAAATATCATAAGCAGATATTTATCTTGCTGTTTTCAGTAACATCCAGAGAACTGTATGCTCCTATACTAACATCTCCAGGTGTAGGGATCCTGTACGTCTACAGACTATGCACCAAGGTTTACAGTATGTCAGAAGGATTCATCCACTCTCAAAGTGCGCTTCTCGCCCTCCAAGCTGAGAACTCAACATTCAGGGATACTAAAATGAGGCTTCAAAATGGTATTGCTATAAGTTCCAAAAATATCTCATTGTCCATCTCCCTTCAACAGAGGCCAAGCTGTGAACAACAAGAAGAAAGATTCATTAGTGTCGGCTCTGGTGGACCTGTTACTTAGGAAATGAATGGCAACTGCCAGCTAAAACAAAAAGCGGAGAAAAGAACTATTTTTATCTAATTCTTCCTGAAAGACTTGATTAGTCTCTACTTCTCTGAATGAGTTTTGGATCATGACATTCCATGATATCCACAGTACATTTTATATTTTAAAGGAAAAATAGATAGGTGAGATTTGTATTTTTATATTTTTTAATATTTTTATATTATATCCAATATTTTATATTAGATTATATGCATATAATGCATATAATGTCTAAAATACTAGAAACTGCTTATTCCCATTAATAAGCTAGGCCTCAGCATATATAGTAATTTAAGACTGAATCTTTCTAGGAATTGGATAATACAGTCATCTCAGTAAAGCATTCTTGTGCAATGACTGTGTTCAGAAGTAAGAATGTTTACAGTCAATAAAAGACATGATAAAGGCAAAAATTACCATAGAGCTTTAATCATCTTGAAATGGTTTTTGGTTTTTTTGGTTTTGTTTTTTTTCTGAAGTATCAGCTCTATTTTAGGAAAGGAATATTTTGGCTCTTATTTATATATATGTACAACTATTTCATGTTTAAATTAGGAAAAATAAACCCTTTAAAAGTATGCTTCTTATATATACTAAACAGCAAGGAAAACAAATAAACAAAGAAAAATAGCTTAATTGATCCAGTATTTAATTCAGCTACATGCTATACTCATTCTTCTTTTGAAAGCAATTACAGTATGTGTACCAAAGTTTATGGATTGCTCAGCATTCTCCAAAATGGTGAGCTATACACCATGTGCATCTTGTTTCAGAAGCAGAATGGCTTTCACTCTTTTCAATAAGGCAAAGAAATTAAATGCAATGTTGACACACAAATGTTTTCTCTTGAAAGCTATTTTACATAAATTACTTGAGGCATAGCTATATATACAATACCTAGCAAAGGACTTGTCACAAATAACCTGTAATCTTTCACTGTATTATCAAGAGGGTATCTTAATAAAAAGAGGCTGTTAATGTGCATATTTCAATGGCAGCACACTAAATGAGACACAGATATATTACTATCAATGCGTATCAAACTCCTAACAATAAGCTCCAGGTTCTGAGGACATGTTTATTTTCTTAACAGTAAATTAAAAAGTAAGTATCCGACTAAGTAACCCTTTCCTAACCTATGAAGGAAAATAAAGGCTAAGTGTAAGCCCTCACAGAATTTATAAGCTGTCAGTACTTAATGCTGTTCTCAATAGCAATGCAGACTCACCAGGTACAGAAATCTGAGAAATTCTTTCAATCAGCTGAAGAGCTATCATTTAAGACCTAGCTACACTGAGGTAGAGCAATAACACACCACAATTTAACTACACTACGCCCAAGTTGTGCTATCATGTTCTAAAAGACATTCATTATCCTGAAACTGCATAAAAGGGTTTTTAGAGAAATTCATTATTATATTATCCAATTCTTTTTGAATTCCACTGGGAAGTAATGACAGGTTCCTTGGGTCCACCTTGCTGAGAACAAGAAACATTATTTTCATGAACAGCTGTTTATTAAGAATAGGTTGCATAAGTAAAACCTGTCAAATAAAACCCAGCTAATGTTAAAACATCAAGCTGGCAACTGAAATCATGTTTCTAGGTCAAGCACACAGTGTTTGACTATCAAAGGTATTGCTTTTATGTGGTCTTGATGGGGAAAAAGGGGAGGTGGAGGATAGACTCCATGGGGGTGAGGGGGGAGAAAAAGGGTTTCTTATTGAAATGATGCCCAGCTTATATAGGATCAGTAGGGAAGGTGTGGAACGGGGTGGAACTCAGGAGGGGTTTAGGGAAAAACCTGAGAGGGGTTTGCAATACAAGGCAAAAGCCTCTAAACCTGGGAATACAAGTGCAGGTATATACCATATGTGGAACTGCTACCCTGCTGCACACAGGGACCAGTCAGGGATGGGTTAAAAGCCATGAGCGATGGAAAATTCCAGCAGAGACACACAGTGAAACAAAGGAAAAACATAGCATGATGAAATCCTCAAGCTGGGTACAGACTTAAAACTACAAACAGTCCTTAAACATACCAAGAGTCCATATAAACACAGCAAGCAGACCTTAGAGCTCAGGCAGTCACAGATCTGTGCTGCCTTCCATAGACAATCTCTCTTCTCTCCTCCAACACTTTTATAATCAACTAATGTATGTATATATTACATATATACTTTGTACATCATGGTGATGATGCAGTATATTAACATACTATATCTAGACATTTTACCACCCGTTGTGTCATTCATCTATCTGGACACATTTCTAATCTTCTCATTTGTATAACGTTTCATTAAAATTAATAGTTTACAAAGGACAAGGATTAGAGTTCCCTAGATCTGAATCATAGAAAAATCACAATCAGTAGTTTATATAATAGAAAAAGAAAATAAGTCATAGAAAAGCAATAGTGATAGAACTTCCATTGGTTTGTGTTATTAAAGTTTGACTGCATATATTAGTGAAACTGTAATAATCCTTTTACCTCCTATTTGTTCCTTACACTTTTTGAAGACTGTGTGGTAACTGGAAGGAAGCAGAAAAGAATCTCATCTCAATGAAAAATCCTGCTGTCACTGTTAGGTGCTGGTGCCCATCCTCATAGCAACCTGTGGCAATTGAAGACCTTCCAGGATTTGGTTTGCTGCTAAGTTGTCACCTTTTTACTTTGCCATATTGGCTCAGAACTGTTGCANAAAAAAAAAAAAAAAAGAGGTCATCTATAACACAGAAAGCTTTGTGATAAAACTAAAGCACTCAAAAAGTCTATGGCAGAGTCCTTTTGGATATTATTGACAAACAACAAGCACACTGATTTTCAGAAAGCCATGTACAGCTATTTAGTAAACTGAATGAGAGTGCTTGTTTTGTGTGTTAACCTCTGCTAATGCAAATCATACATGCTGGTTGTCCTAGTGCAGGTCCAAGGCAAAGATTCAATGGTGCATAGAGCAAACTGGGCTAAGTTCTTCTATATCTAGTGGACAGAGATCCAAAAAAGGAGAGCTGTAGTATCTGAGTTCTATTGTTCAAGTATTTCTGGCAACCTTCTGCCACCACCTATGATAACAGATTGAGAGACAAGTTCAACAGAGAAAGTCAAGATCCTGGACAAATATATTCTACTTCACAGTTCTGGGCATCACTCAAGACCACGGTGAGCCTGGAAGGACAGTGACTTGCAGTAGCTTCTGGTAGGAATCACAGCACATTCCTGTGCTCTGTCTAAGTCCAACTTGCCGAGATGAACGGCAGCCTGCAATACAGCACAAAATACATGGAACTGTACCCCCAAAACACTTTAAGCCTGCACCTAAACAATACTTCTGAGAAAAGCAACAGGAAAAGTGGGCAAATCTAGATTTAAAAGCAGACTTGTACCCTTGCTTGACTGACAGAGCAGACAAACCCCAAGGATATTCTCTGCATAAGCCAAATGAAACAGAAATAAAGGATGGAAAGGTCAATGCAGTGGCATGTGTAATACTAAATGAGTAATATATGCTCCAAAAAGACTGCACTGCAGATACTAGCATTCACAGAGAAAGCCATAGACAGAATTTAGCCCCATACTGAGCATTTTGGGAACACAGTGCCTCTCCAAACTGCAGAACAACTGCTAGTAGCAAGTGTAAATGATGGATCTATGTATTAGTAGTTACCTGCTGCTGTAGGGCATAAGAGTCTCACTAAATACGGAGCTATAAATTAACTTTTTCAGTGGTAAGTACCAGTAGTATTTAAGAATTAATAATTCATTATTAATTACTAATTTTATTAGCTATGCTGTAATCGTGCTCATGAATATTTATTTCCCCAGAAACGTTTAATCATCCTTTTACCTTTTTAAATCTTAGCACTCCTACAGTGACCATGTGTCTTTTTGTTATGCTAAAAGTGTTCATCTGGTTTAAAACATTCACCTCTCAAATAGCCATATACAGTTCCCATTATTTTCCTTTTGTGCAAAGCAATGCAGAAACAAGTACTTATTTTGACTTCAGTGAAAGCTTCTAAACCCTCTGTGAATTTTACCAAAATATTACCAGTCTCAATACCTAAAAAGTAGGGCATTCAAAATCAGTGGCCGCTTTGGAACACATAGCTCATTATTTCATCTTAACTATCTCACTTTCAATTCCTCAGTCAGACTCCTCCACCCAGATCAGTATCTGCAGTCTGAGACACTGGCAGCATTACAGCTCCAATCAAGGACACAGCTGTGTAGAAAAAGATTTCATTATCTCCTCATAAAGCCGGGGCTGCTGGCACTGCACAAGACTTATCCAGTGGTTATCCAGAATGAGGCTCCCAAGTGGTGGTGGAGCATCTTCCACAAAAACATACCCAAATAAAGCTCTTCTCCCAGCCACTAAAAATTATGCTTCCCTTGCTGGCTCATTGTGCTGATTAGCACTGCCCATCAACCATTCTTCTAGCACTGTGGGAATCAAGGCACCAAGGAACCAGCGTAACTTTCTACCTCAACGAAAATCAGACTTAACACAGAGTCTTGCAACAACAAAACAACTCACCTCCCTTCCCATTTCTCTGTCACCCAGAAGAAGCAGCTGGAATTAGAGGCATATAGGCTGCCTGGACACATATGAAGACCTCCTCCCATAACTTCCACCTCACCAAACTCCACTGCCAACCTTCTGCTTTCATGCAGAAAGTGCTTTTGCACCTTTTGCTTCTCCACTCTCTGCACCAGAGTAGGTGTCTTCCATCCTGTCTTCACAAGCCAGGCCCTGGGACTGTTCTGCAGAGCCATGTGTTTTCCTAACATAAAAAGCAATAAGCTGCAAGAGTCAGACCATTTCCTTTGCAACTTTTGGGACTACTTTTGGCTTCCAGATTTATTTTTCATCTAGTCAACTTTCTTAATTGTACAGGACCACATTTAATATAGACTCAGTGACTAAAGTAAGAGGAAGCTTAGATGAGTGGTCTAACACAGCAGAGGAATGTTTATGCCAGAGATTGCCAAACCTGGAGTAAAGAGGGGTGGCAGAGAGAAGGCCACAGGAATCTTCTGATTACATCCTCTGAGAAAGATTCCTTCTAGGCTCTGGAACACACACTAATGATGTGGTAGTAATACCTTTCTACTTCTACAGTTTTGCAAAGGTGTGTTCTGTAATGCATATGAAATAATGGCCCAAAGACTTCCAAAGAAAAGCCAACTAAAACAAAAAGTAGTTAACAATCTCTCTATTTAAATAACTTCAGTGCATTTACTAGGACTTTACCAAGACATTTGATTAACAAAAAACAATTCACTTCATATGTTTTCATGGGTTTCACTGTTTCACTCTTCATTCAGGCAGAATTTCCATGCTGGTGGTAAATATGTGCAAGAGATTCAAGATTAGTCCCTGGAATTTAATCTTCCCTTTCTTAGATCAAATGTGGCAACTTTGAAATAACAATAGTCCTGAATAATAGACTGTAGTGCATTACTAAGTGCAAGAGGTCCCAATTCCATCATCTTATCTGTTCAAGTTAGAAGCAAATCCAAAAAAGAAAAAAGTTCAGATTCCAGAAACTCTCCTCTTGATATTAAGGTTGTTTGATTTGTATTACAGAGATGACATTGCTTATGATACAGATGTTAGCATTTAAGGTATGGTACCTGCCATGACCCTTACCCTGTTATTGTGGCATAAGTTCACATCTTTAAATTTTCATTTATGTGAGAAGTTTCTAAATATTTTGTTAGTTTGATTTTGTTCATCTTTGTCAATTTCTTGTTCTCTAGTTTTTCTATTTGCTGTATTGTGCTCTTATTTCTGTGTTCATTTACCCCTTACACTCAAAGTATTTCTAGGAAAAGATTTTAAAAATCAGTATTTCTATTTCTCATAAAATTGAAGAGGAAGGTAAAGAACACCATAAGAGTAAAGAAAAATTATCTGACAAATCTTGAGTATTTTTTTGCATTCATTCTCTAACTTTCCTTAATAGGAAAAATGCTGGTATAATGCTTTCCACTCCCATACACTAATGACTACTAATCACGAGTACCGATTCAGCTTGTGAAAAAGTATGACAAGTTTGCCTGTCTCAATCCTTTCATGATGAACAAGAAAACACTTACAGTTCCAGACCTAAAAGTGCTTATATGCAAAAAAATGAAAGAAAGTAAAGTTGCAGAAGATGATTTCTAACCCTATCTTGTCATTGACAGCACTTTTTCTTTTGCAGCAGACACCTTCCTTTTCTTGTCTGTCCATCATTTCTAGTTGGGATTTATCATCTCTGCTACTCTCACAGGTTTGTTGATGTCACCTCTTCATGCAAATTCTCATAAATTGCTCTTAAGAGTAATAGTAAATGAAGGCAGAATGCCTATGGTTGAAAGCATCTATAAAGTTGTGAAGGCTGAGAGACAAGTGAGAAATTCCCACTAGACATACTCATTTGAGCCCACATCAACCAGGGCTCCCAAACGCTGGCCCTGGGCAGCCCTGCTATGCAGAGTGCTCCTGCTTCCAGGACCCTTTGGGCACTGGCTTTTTCTTGAAACCATTCAGGGCCAGGCTCGTAGCTTAGTCCGCAATATGGTTCTGCCACCAGTCACAGACCTGCTTGGACTCTGAACACAGACAGTCCTCCTGAAAGAATCAGCTTGCAGAAAGAGTGGCTACCCATATACTACTAAATCAAAGTTATCCAAAGAAGTTTCCTGACAGGAGAACAAAACTACCTACAACCACCACAACCATGGCATTGTCAAAAAGGTCCCTGGCATTGGCCCATTCCAATTAACATTACTTCCCAATTTTATTAGGCATGACTGTAGGCTTAGCATGTACCTCAGACTAATCCAAGCAGAGGTTTGGACATGGCTACCCTACTCCATAGGGTAAGAGAGTCTAACGTCAATCATGTCCACAACTGGCTTGATGCTGCACCTCCCTTCACAAATAGAGCAGACCCTCAGAGCCGACCTTTAGAGCAAAGCAGCTCTGCTGGGAAGCAAATGTCTACACTTATATGGGTCTCACATTTGACAAGATCTTTTTTGCTCCTGTGGACTTTGAGTCCATTTGCATCTGGAGCATATTAGGTGCCTTCCCAAAAAAGCATTTTGCCATCTAGTTTCATCTGAAAGAAATCCAGCTCACGTTGTGGCAACCCACCCTGCTTTCTCACCAAAACTATATGTAGTGGTAGGCAATGCACTTCAAAAAACATGAAAAATAAAGTATTCTCACAAAGTGTTTCTGTCCTGCTTACCAGTTGTATATGTGTTTGTGGTTCACCTGTGTGGTTTCCTGGCTGCACCTGATATATTCGATGAAGTCAATACCACAAGATGCACCTGCAGAGAGGTTGTCATTGCCATGATTCCAGAGATGTGTGGATGCACTTTGCATCTTAGAAAAGGGAAATATTAGGCTTCATTTGGTCTTTTTTGATCTAGGGCTATTTTGCTTTCAGTGATTCATCTGATCAAGCTTAATTTGTGTTTCAACTGAATAAAGACTTAGAACAGATATTCTGGGGGAAAAGATAAAATTATAGTCCTTTTATACTACATCTCATAACTACGTAATAGTTTTCTTTACATATTTCAGTATCACATGGAGTGAATAAAATTTTGTTCATGTTGTTTCCTTTATAGTGAAAAAGGCATTACTAACTCTACTGGCACATATATGATATATATAAACAAAATGTTAACTTTGTCTTTCTGCTTTACAGATACATCTAGATACACCAAGATTCATATCCTTGTATCCCTACATGTATGAAACTTACTTTACAGCTATAGAAAGTGAAACTCCCTACTTTTGACCATCACTGAAATAAATGGATTTTGTATCTGGGAGAACTAAAATCGGGCTCATGTTATTTGTATCGCATCTCTTTTCCCTATTATGACTAGAAACAGAGAAACTCACATTTGCTTCTGGGCTTAACTCCAAAAGGTGCATTCAAAAAAGTAGCGTATAGAAAGGCGTTCATATGGATTTTTTTTCCTTGATTGCTTTCCAGTATCTTAGCCCCACTTCCATCATATATTTAAAAAACCTCAGGATTTTAATGGCCTTGGCTCACAGTCAACTACAGATTCTGCCAACTTCAACCTATGGTACTGTTTTAACTAGCTGAGATAGCCTGCCATAGCACAGACAGGTGGTTTTAAATAGAACCTGATTTTCACAGGATGCTCACCAGTGAAATCAAAACACCCATTTAGATAATCACATGTGCATGCACAGATGCCCAATGACAAACACGTGCCATTGTGCAAACTCAACTACTCCAGAATCAGCTCCCTCAAGGACTTGTCTAAACCAGTTTAATGCCAAGGCAGGTTCCATAAGCCACAGGCTAATGAAGTTTTCCTTTATTAGAAAAATAGCCCAAATCTGCATGACACTCAGTGCCTGTGCTGCTGCAGCTGTTCCTCAGCCTCTCAGTAAAGTGAGATTCTTGTGGAGCCAAGTCTTGTTTGTGTCCTCAAACTTGAGCAATCATGATATAAACATTCCTCCACTCCTCTTTTCTTTCAGTACCTTGGAAGGCATGGAGGTGGCAACATCTGTCAAAGCACATCAGAGAAATTGGCAGTCAGCTGAGCAATGAGTGGTTCTCTCCTGAATTATTTCCAGAGGTTGATGTGAATGCGGTACAAGCAGATAACTGTGATAAATCCATCTACTCATAAAGATTAATTGGTTCTATTTGCTCCTTCTGCTATTGTTATTTAAAGAATCATCAACCTAATTTTCATTAATATTTTGCAGAAAAGAATATGATTTATACTACTGTGAGTGTTCACCCATCTCCCTCCAGAAAAATGCCAAAGATAAAACTACAAATGCATAGGTAATTTATTTGCTCAGCCATGTGTATCAAAACAAAATCTGTTTCTCTGCATATTCTGACCAACTAGCTGCCCAGTAATATTTTAAGGCTATGTAATATCAAAATCAAATATGTTTTCATAACTGCAGTTGTCAGGATCATAGCTCAATGCATTTTCTTTGCACAAAGCAGGCAAATTTGAGTGAAATGGTAAAGCTAAATATGAAAGTATTTGCCATGGGAATTAATCAACAGCCTACATGGAATATGCACATTTCATTCCTTTTTGCTAAAGTAATAGTGAATATGGACATTTTCCACATTTTAAAAATTAATAGTCCTTTAAGGAACAGATGCAGGCACACAGTTTAAACTAAGAAAGTTGAACTAATCAACAACATGCTTAAAGCAAGAAACCCTCTAGGCCCACAACAGCATGGGATACAGGCAATAGAACATTCAGCCAGGTTTTATCTAGCAAGAGGGAGTTGTTCTCTACAAATGATAGACAGTATGAATACAACAACTATAATATCAACTATAAACAGAGCAATTCCAGGTAAGAGATAAGAAAGTCACAGAAGTATCCACTGCATTTTTTGTTTCATTAATCACCATTCATGGGAATACATGTGCATCTAGGCAGTTTGAATGGAGCCAGAGAGTATCTCAGAAACGTGTTAGGAAAATGCACTCCTGCGCTTCTCAGCAAAATATGGGGGCCTAGGGTGGACTCACATTATATCTGGAATATCTGCATTCCCTTTACTTTTTTCAAATAAGTAAACGAAAACAAACCAACCAACCAAACAAAACCCCATAATCAACCAAGAACAACATGAAATTGTGCATAAAGTTCCTTCTTCTAGGTCTGGGTAAAGAGGATCATACAACTGCAGTTATGAAAGACTGCAAGGTGAGACTGGTGGTTCCCTTCAAACAGAAAACTAAACAGAATGTACTAAACTAAATACAATGACTGCAAATTAACTTTTATCATATTGATTAGCAATTGTGTTCACTTCGGTTTTCCATGGAATTGGTGATAGTACTAGGTTCTTCTAGGTATGGTTAGTTGTCCTACTTTCTTTTGGTAGACAACGTTGCTTTGAGGTAGATTTTGAGTCAGCTGTGCCTCTCCTGTCTAATCAGAAACAGTGTGGCAAGAAAGAACTAATCTTGACTAAAACCTTTACAAGTTTATTTTGTGAGGCAAATAACTGATTTCTAAAGACTCCTATGAGAACTCATATGGAGGAGGCTTAGCAGGTTACCAGCATACTTTGTAACTCATATCATATCTCGTTATTCATCAGCTTACATTAAAAAGGCCACGTGTCCTTGCCTGTTTGTTTCTCGTGATGAAAAATGTTCCTCTATAATGCAGACGTTCAATTAATCTGTACATTTGTTACAAGATTTTGCACATTTGCATCTACTCATTCTGCTACCAGTACATCTACAGCTCTTCTTGTCAGAGTTTATGCTTCTGTTTTCAGGTGTGAGGGAAATGAACTGAATAAAATGATGAAAACATATTAGTTCCTTCTTCAACCTCTCATCACCTAAAGACCAAAAAAACAATTTTTCTTATGTCTGAAAAGATCAGATAAGGGTCTTCCAGTTCTGCATTCCAGTGTGGACCAGATGGTGAGATGCCGTAAAATTCACAGACAAACTTGTGCTGATGGAATTTCTAGCTCAGTTTTTTACACTGAAGCAACCCAGACAAGCTTCTGCATTTTCAGTTACTTTCCCTAGAACAAACCCAATCTAAGCTACACAGCACAGGTCAGCCAGGCATACAGTTTCAAACACTGATCTGAATTTTTTCAAACATTAAAAGGAGAGGGCCTTAGATCTGTACCCTTCTGCACTATCTCCAGCCTGACCAATGAAATGCTATAGACTTGTGCACCTCTGGGAAGATACCCTTGCAATGATAGCAATCTAAAATGATGAAAAGTCTAAAACCAACAAGAAAATACAGGCATGCTACTCCACATCACTCTCCAATCACCACATCAGTAAGTGGAGCTCATCCCTTTAGCCCCAAATGGTCCCTGTTACTTAAGACTTGCTCACTTACTGCAACAATTTCTGGGTTATTGCTTGACTTACATTTTAGGATAGAGAGATAAAGCAAACCATGGAATTATGATGCAGGTTAAACATTAAAACAACAAGAGATAGATTAAGAATGTATGCAAGGAAAAGGATCAAAGCATGTTTTGTCTGTGTAATGACCTGGAACTGATCCTGCAGCTTGTATCAGCCAATTGCAGGTTTTATTTAGTGCGATTTAACAGCTACTTGAGAAGCTTGCATGAGCAGATTTAGTTATTGTGGCTTTCAATAATTTTAGCAGATAGAGATGGATGTTAATTATTTTGTTTGCATAAGAGCTGGGGTTTTTTGTTGTTGTTGCTGCTTGTAAATGCGTATGATCTAAGAGCAGCTTTCCAAGATGTGAAGTGGTAGCAGTAAAAAATCTTTTTGTTCATGTAAATATTTGTAAAACAAAAAAAGGAAAGTTGTTTTCTTTACTGTGGCAGCACTAACTGTTCACCAATTAGAAGGGAGCTCTAAAGTCTGCTGCCTTTACATTATGTTACTAAATGAGTATCCACAACATTTTTCAAATAAAACTAAACACAATGCCTCCTCCCCTTTTTCATGGTTACAATATGAGGCACTGTAGAGAAGGGGGAGAAGGAGTATTAAACAGATAATACAGGAAAAATAACAAAAGACTCTTACAGAAATATGATCCTATCTATGAAAGAGATACTTTTACCTTTGTTTGTACTTTAGCACTTTTCTTTCATGCTTTTCATGACTATAAAGATAAGAAAACCCGCACTTCAATAAATGATTAAAATAAGCTAAAAATAAATTATAATCTTTACAATAAAAACCCAAATTCAGGCCTCAGTGATTAAAGATGGTTTATCCCACTAGAAATGCAACCTACATAAGAGAGATTGATTCCTCACATTAAACAGGGGGAGAGGGACTGGGGGTGTTTTGTTCTGGGGATTTGGGGTTTTTTAGTGATTTTGTTTTATTTAAGGGTGAGTTATTTTAAATGTAAGGAACCAAATAAAAATGCTTCTTATCTCTTCAGTTGAATTTTCTTGACATGGACCAGCAGCTGTACTTTCCCTTCTTCCATGACCGTAAACACATCAGGATGTAGTTCTACATGTAGAATCACTTAAAATTTAAACTTAACTGATCAAACCTTAAAAAATGGTAATAATTTTTTTAAATCATTACTCTTAAAAAATCTTAACCCTTACTCATATTTATTTTTCAGATAAATAATCCATATAAACCTTGGATTTTTAGTGTTTTATCTCAAATAATTAACTATATGATATAACAAATGCATCTATATTCAATTTATCCTTTTCCACTATTGACGGAACTACTTTGGATCCTACTCCAGAGGCAGGACATCCTTAGATATAACTAGCTCAAATGTCAAATCACACAGTGAGACATCTAATTTTCATCTCTAGATTCCCTTGTGATGAAGTAACTATTTTGTCCTTATCTTGTTCTTAATTTTACACTCATCCCCAGTTCCTGTTCTGATGGTCTGTAGGACTGGGGACAGTGTTTTCTCTACTTCAAAAAGAGAAAAGTAGACAGCAGGATTGGCAAAATAGGGGAAAAATGTATTAGAGAATCGCTGTTACTGTTGTGATGGGCAAAGGCTGCTCCAGGTGCACTGGCCATGGTGGCCTCTGGCCAGACAGATCCTGACACCACTATAGTAGCCCTTCAAAAGCATTTCTAACCACAGAGAAGGCATTGTCCTGGAATGACAGCTGGGTATTGTCTGGATGTACATAAACATAAGAATATAAAGAGAGTTTTAAAAAGGCACAAAGGAAATAACAGATGGAAATGTACTGTCCACTACCATTGGACTGGAGGTGAGGGAATGTTTATACTGTCACAATTTCAGCAGTCAGCTGTCAAGGCCAGAAGTGTTACAGATGTTTATAGCAACTCAGGGCCTATTTCATTCTCCTGAAGATGAACAAGGGTCTGTTTTTATTCAGAACAAAACACTCATGTTGCAATAAATATGACAGGGAAAATGCTCACCTAGTTCAAATAAACACAGCTTCTAAAAAGTACTGTATATCTCTGAGAACTTGGTCTTGTGAGTAAATTACTTTCTCTCATGGTTTTTTGCTTGTGAGTGACAAAGGATCAATCATAATCAAAAGTATAAGTCCTAAAATTAATTTAAATTAAAATTATATTGTCATTTCTCATCTGTTGATCCTCTATTGCTCCTACAAGCAACAGTGTTCAGCTATCTTCATTTGCACTCACATATATATTCACTTTAGCAGTTTTACCATTATTTTCACAAAAGAACTTAAAAGATTTGAGAGAACCATAAAATGTATAGTCTCACTGTTCAGTGTTAAACCAAATGCCACAGCAACCAGCGCCTGCCTCACTGCAATGCCACCAAAACTTGGCTCTGTAAAACACTGAGATTCAGGGCAGCCATTCCACGCAACACAGAAACATGAAAACTGCATTTACCGTCCTCTGCCAGAGGACTATTTAGCCCTTTGGAAGTCAAAACAGATTTTTTTGGTAACAAAGCTCCCCATGAAGCGGGTGGAGGGGAGTGAACTCTGGCATTCTGCCTTTCCTGCTTTTTGCAGGAAAAGCTGCATGGATGGGGGGGAGAAAGAAATGGGCATGTGATATGTTTGTACTGTTAGAAAAGAGCTCTACACATGATCAGCAGTACTTTTTCATGCATCTTAAGACTTACCTATCACCCCCAAATCCAACTACTATGGCAGAAGACTATTTTTTCTTTATTTAATATGTACTTCACATTTATTTTTGACAAGACTCTTATTTTGAAGTAGTCAATTTTAACTTGAGCTGAAATTGGCCTGCTGTGGACTCATTTACAGCCAGGTTAGGATATAATTTTGCACTCTCCTAGAAGGGGTGACAAGGTTTGCTTTTGATGTGGGCTAAGAGTAAACAAGGGACTCTTTCTCACACCTACACTGCCTGGAGCCTTTTTGGCTATAGTGAATTCAAAGGTCTCTTTGGAGAGTCTGAGTCTTCAACACAAATTTCGCTGATAAATAAACCACATCAACAAAACCACAGACTGTGTGTCAATAGAGATCGTAAAGCACAGCCTTGTCCTGTATATACAACTGTGCATCACAGTCTGATGCACTGGCCTATTCAGTGTCTGATTCAGTAAAGATCATATTTTCACCAGGTAAAACCTTTGCTGTTGAAGTCGACTGGAAGTCTGCTTCTGGCAACAAGAGGTGAAGAATAGTTCCCCTTTGCTTGGATAGCCACACCTCAAAGCCTGTACTTAAAACTTTTGTCTTGCTATTAATTCTTTCCTAACTCTGAATCATTGCCTGAACAGGCCATAAACAATAATCAATAATTACTAAATTTAAAATTATTTTACCTTTTTTTTCCTTTCAATTTATACAGTCAGAAGGAAGGAACCTTTCTTTTCTAAGAGAATCTTCGATTTTATTTTCTGTTTTATTGATTTATAAAAGAAAGATTTTGCAAGTGATTCCTACAATACCTTCATTTCATTGCTTTCAATACTGACTCATCTTAATAGTCTGGGCTGTGAAGAAAAGAAGCTGAGACAGCAGTTCATATCTTGCTCTATCACTCTTTCTGCAGAAACATTAACCTCTAAAAGGACTGGGATAACAAGCAGGTGCCTTAATGAGCCAAATCATTTAAACTAAATCTATCAGTTCATCTCTCAGCCTGCACATCATGTACAGGCCCACACATAGGTAGGCAGGGTTTAGGGAAAGTAAGTCTTCTTTCATTATAAGAGGATTTATAGAGAGGAATGAAAAAGAGAAGCCAAAATTGTCTCCTTTTCAACTCCATTAGAATTGTAACTCATTCTCTCCCTGTGAATGTTACATATCCTGATTTTCACAACTTCAGCTCCAGCACTTCCTAAGCTGTATTGGTCCTTTTGGCTAAGAGATCTTGTTTAAAGAAACATTTTAGAAATTGTATCATTCACACTCCAACCCATTTTTCAATAAAGCTGCAATCATATTGCTCTAAATGTATTTGTCCCACACTGAATAATCCTCCCTTTTCCACTTGAAGAGACCCTGCATGCTCACAGTCAAGGGTAATACCATTCTTTCTAAAGATGACTGCCTTCATTTTAATTTCCCCCTATTGTTAAAATAACAGAAATAATAATTTTTCAAATTATAATTTTCTTTTCTTTACTACTAGCCCCTTAAGACCTACTCCAACAAATTGCTTTATTAAAATATAACTAGTTTCTCTATCCCTTTTCTTCCTTTGAAGCAAAGAAGAGTGTCTGGGGATAAGACAGTACTATGCTAACATTTAGATTTGTATTTTGGAATACTGATAACCAGTGTGGGCCAAAAGTGATTGTTTTTATGATCTTTTAAGAGGCTCAAAATTATTTTAGGAAGAAAAAAACACAATTCCCACAAGACCTTTTTTTGTATAGAAAACATAAATGTTTTGTTCGACTAAGTGTATAATAGTGTAATTAAAAAAATAAAATACGCACTGTAGAATTTTAAGAGTATACTAACATGAAAATTTTGAAGCATGGAGGATACAGTTGTTCCCCTTGTCCACATGCACACACACACAAGTATTCAAATAGCTAACTTTCACCCATAGTTTCCAGGACTCCTTATATATTTGAGTCACAGATTCAAAGCAAACTGGAGTCCAGAGGATATTAATATACTGAAATGTGTGGAGAATATGCAGGTAGTTCTGCAGGATCAGGCCTTTCAAGCCATTTTTCTTTTGGCCACAGCCTATGCCTGGATGCAGTGCTCCAGATGGGGTCTCACCAGAGCGGAGTAGAAGGGCAGAGTCACTTCCTTCAATCTGCTGCCCATGTTTTTGATGCAGCCCAGGATGTCTAAATTAACTAGAAATTTTAAGTGTGTAGTTCAGGATATAATTAATATTACCTTGTACTGAACCCAAATATAAGCATACTAAAATAGCATAAACAACATCAATACATAAGAATTTTGCAACAGCATTGGCCCAGACAAACATCATGTACAGTATCATATATCCACCAGTTCATAAGCAGCCAGACCATCAAAGGGGCAAAGACAAGCTATATATACAGAACTATAGTAGATGACATAAATGTAGTAGACAGGGTTTATAAAGTTGAAAATTGGTCAGTCTTTTAAACACTCCTATCAAGGTGATCACTAGTTCCCTAAGAATATACAGAGATACATATTAACCTACAACATTTGGGGAAGCCAGACATTTCAGAAATACTCTTTTATTTCTGGCTCCAGCCATCGTGTTTATTTTTAATGTCATGCTGTGTGTTTCACATGATGGGCTTTGCAATTCAGTAAGGTTTTCTAAAATCAGATTACCATTACTGTAGAGGAAGAGCAGCTATTAAGTACAGCTCATGGTACAAACTGCTGCCTGTAGCCTTTCTTCTAAGAACAGTGTTAATCTCAAATGTATAATAAAAAGCAGTAGCAAACAGAAGAGCAAACGTCTCCCCAACAGTAGTGCCAGAATGGCACAGTTCTTTATGCGTCTTTATTCTTCACACTTAAGTTAATTGAGAGATGGCTATAAAAGAGTAACAAAGTATATGACGACATATTAAGCCCTTATACTATCTTTATGCATGCATGCATGTATGTTACACACTGATGAATCAAGTGCTCTCTGAAATCTCACATAATGGGGAAAAACAGCTGCATTGAACACCTTTCCTCAATGGCTTAAAGAAAAATACAAAAGGGTTAAAACATATTAAAAGAACTGACAAAACGCTGAAGATGTCACGTCTGAGAAAACAGACTTGAGCCCTCTCCTGGGCATGGCTGCCCGCAATGCCCTCCCACCTCCTGCTTGTTCCTCTTCCCCCATTGCAGGAGAAGAGGAGTGAGATTCTCTAGCCCCTTCAGAGTGACTGAGCTGCCTGGAAAATCCCTCCATGACCCACTTCTGTCAGGAGTACCTATAAGTGCTCGAATTGTTGTTTTGACTGTAATGAGACTGGAAATTCTAAACAAAACCAATCAGGTACATGTAGAGCTCAGCAAACCCAAGCACTGGTAGCAATAAACAATAACCTATTCCCATCATGACTGTGTCCAGAGAAAATTCTGATATTGGTTATACAGACAGCATGCTTTAATTCCACTTCAGAACCTTTCACAGGATGATCTGAGATGAACTGCTGGCTCCAAGTCTAGTTCTGTGAGGACATGAAACACTATCTCCTTGTGAACAATTTTGCAGAGAAATAAATAAGGACTCTCATGTTCCCAGAGGTGATTGCTGGAGAACAGAGTTGCAAGACAGAGCATTTAACGATGCCACTGCCTGCACTCTCCTGTTGCAGATAAGCCAAAGACTCCCAGCTGCAGGCTTGAAAAACCAGGACTAATATACTTGTTAACAAGCAAACAGGCACCAGCAGAACTGCTCTGTTGGTATGTCTGAGAGTTCTACTACCTTACACAACCACTGTAGCATCAGTAACAGAGCATTAGCTGAGGTGAATAAAAATAACTGTCTAAATCAAGCAACGTCGACATATGCATGCCACATCATAGTTTCCAGCCAAATAATTTTTTTCTGAAAATTTTCTGTTGAAAATCCTGCCAAGAAAATCAACCAAACTCATGTGTTGAAACCACTTTCCTCTTGAAGATCTAATACTTTGCTCTGTTTATTGGTGGAGAGTTTTTAAGCATAAATCTGAACTTTTTGTGCTGGATCAGTCACCAGCTGTATTCCACATGAGCTCCTTCAGGCTCTTATTTTTTACAGTACAAGAGAAAGGCTTCCTTGCCCATTGCAGACATGCCTTTTGTCTCCACACACATGAAGGCTATGGAATAAAAAAAAATTACTGCACATTTTTAGTTGCCATATAAATATAGCCCATCAACCAAAAACTGCTTCTGCACTCAATGTAGGGGGAAAAATATGACTAACAGGAATTTAGCATGCAGATAATCAATAATACATGATCTTTGGGTATAGACTTGCACTGTATGTCAGTGGAGAGGATTAATAAAAGAACTCTTCCTAAAACAGGTGTTCCTTTCTATTTTCTAAATTAGCATCTCAAGCCAGCATTTTTTAATTTCAGAAAATATGAAGAATTCAACATGTCACAGAGGCTACCATTACATTGAGTATCCATACTTCCCTCCAACACAAGTCAAATATCAAACAATCCTTTCCAGCAATTTCTTCAAGAAATGTTTCTTTAGCATCACACCGGTCTCCTCAGCTATATATGCATTGCTGAGGTGATTGGTCAAGCATTTAGCATCCAGCTTATCAGCATCTGCTGTCTACAAGGGCAGATTTGCTGTACTGCAGGAAAGGGAACTCTGACATTAAATTCATGGTCTACAGCTTTGTTCCAAATATAAAAATTATTTAGGGCAATCTAGAAACACTCCACTGAAGATAGTTAAACAAACCAGTTTTTTAATGAACATTTGCCTTGCAGACATGATCATCCTTAGAGAAAGTAGCACAACAACCAATTATCACACCCCTAGGGATCATAGGTTTCACAGATGAGCGAAGAAAGACAAGTTGTGTAGGTCATCTTTTTCCTGCCTGCCTTCACAGACTACACTGACAAATGTACAAACAAGGGAAATGTCTAGTACCATTGCTACAAGAAGTTCTTGGAGAGCTGCCTGAATACTGGTGCACTGGCATATCTCTGTGCCAGTGCATGTGATGGCAACTTGAGCTCTATAGTGCCAATGCTGTAGGTTGGAGCATCCATTCCTTACAGGACACACACTGCTGCTGCAAAGCAGGGACAGAGCCTACCTCATCAGGTGTTTATCTCTCCTGGTCTGGCTCAAGAAACCTGGACCAGAAAGGCTGAGTTTAATCTCCAACATACTGCTCTTTCTAACACCAATTTAATGGAAAGATTTACCCTGATACATGCACAGTAGGAAACTATGTGAATTGAATATAAGCAAAACCCTAGCTGTAAATTCCTTACTGCTGTGTTACAAGAGGGTAACTGCATAAAAGTCCTCATTTGTAATAGATTTAATGTCTTCATCTCTCCATTATACAAAGAATGTATACCTGCAAATTAAAAGAGAAAGAAGTCTGGAGCAAAGTACCAGTAATCAACTCCCTCTGATTTCTGGACTACTTACAATGTTTTACTCAAACCAATACATATAGTTTTGCTTTCATTTTGCATTTAGGGAGCCTACAATCTAGATCTAGTTGAAGCACATCTGACAGAGCCAATTTATATTCTGAGACTCATGTTTGTTATGGTTTAGTGGTATTGACCTTTAACTGTAGTTTGCACAAACACCCAGACCTTCATGCTTGCCAAGATCAAATTTATCTCTCAAATTTAATATGCAGAACTGAGCTGACTGAAACTCAGCAGAATAAGTAAGTAAGTCTGGCATCTAAGCTATTTTACCATTATCCTAAAGTGTTAAGTGTGTAAATCTGTGATCACAATAATTATATTTTGGGGTAAATCAGATTTAAATGAAAAAAGAGGTTGGAAAACTGACTCAGCCTCTCAATTTCTAAAACCAGATGTTTTACGTTATTGGCAAACCATCACATTTACACAATCTAATCATCACACAAGAGCTGACCAAAAAAAAAAAAAGTTACACACTGCTGCTGACATATGAAATGCATTTTCTTGCCCTCACACTTACAGGTTTTGTTCTTTTTCCCTTCCTACTAACTGAAGGAGCGGATAGTGTTATTTAGATGCAAGTTTGCTCAAGAACATTGAGGAGTAGTTTCATGACCAATAAAAGCGTCTCCTGTGGCTTTGCCTTCTGTAGATTTTCTGATGGTTGTAAGAACTGAACTCTCATAGGAACCTTCTTCCAGTGGAAGCAGTAATAAATTCTCCTCTTTCTGACTGCTCATTCTTATAAAAATTCTAGAAATGTAGTGTCTCTGAGAGTTTTGCATCTCTGCAATTTGGTTGAAATTAGTCAATAGATTAAATAGAACTTGGAGAATGGGGAAAACAAATAAGCACATCCTTAAGTACATGTGGATACATATATATATGCAAGAATTTGATCATGCAAGTCACCCTTCCTTGGGAAATCAGGCTAAATCATGACTCTCATTGGAGGATTACAGTGCTAGATTCTGCATTTTGCTAAATGGTAGCTCGAAGCATGTGTTACCAGCTGGACATTCTCAGGAAATTTACCTTTGCCCAGAATAAGACCCTGTTTTGCGTGAGTCTCCTTCAGTAATGGTTGGTTCATATAGAACAGTCACTTCCTGATCATCTACACAAATGCTCCTCTTCCCAGCAAAATTTTCATTTCACCTTTTAAAGCTGCCAACTTCCAATCAGGCCCCTGCAGCTCACTGAAAGTCCTCTCAGTATAAAAACTGGCCTCACAGCTTGGGGGTTTTTTGATGCATTCCTTTGCTCTGTTTTGTTAACCTCTTCCACTCGTACAATCAGGGATTGAACATTTGAGTTGATTCTTTCAGTCCTGCAAGAGAGTCTCTGCTTTCTCCTTCTTTCCTACTTTCAACTGAATATCAAAGTTTATCTTAAAGAGGCATTCTCATCCTTAATGACCTCCAACCTTATCGATAGATTGATCTGAATTGTAATAAAACCAAGAGAGTTCTTGAATTTTAGACTCCGCAGCTTGGAAACCTCATTTTACAACTCTGCCAAGACTACCAGTTGACCTTCACCTCTGAGCACCATTTCCTAATTTTTGAGCATCTGACAGAGTAAAAGAAAATAGAATACTATTTGCTAACATTACCATCATCTTTCCACTCCAAAAGATTAAAAAAATCCCAGTACTTACACAAAAAAGTGAATGCATTTCAACTCACTGTTAGGATGTGAGGTGGAGGAAAGGAAATTAATGAATGAGAAAGAAGCAAGAGGGGAGAAATTAGATGGTTGCTAGGCTTTTATTGTTTTCTTTTGCCCGAATACACAAACAGTAAAGAAGACAAATGAAGACCTAAATCACAAAAAATATTTTTCCTTAGGCACATATCTACAGCAGCACACTTACTGATAGATGCGTGGTTCAAAGGATTATGTGTTCTACAAATAAACTCCATCTCTCATGGGAAAAAAAGAATTTTAAGACTGAAGTTGTGAACACAATACAGTCACTGGTGGTTCACTACACATTGAAATCAACTCCACAGAAGAAAATATTTAAAATCCTTTTTCTTCCCTGAAAATCTATATCATGAGCTCCACTTCTTCCATACCAGGCGCAGTGAAGCTGCTGTCCTCTAGGCAGAAAAGGACAGCAATTTCTTTTCTTGCTTCATACTGCTTTGCCTTTCTCAATGTACTTTATAATGCCACTATCTATTACATCAGTAAATATAGACTCAGATTTTAGAAAGGAAATTAAGCAGGTGCAGGTTTTCAACTGTTTAAGCGGAATTTGACTAAGAGAAAAATGCTCACACATGCTGCAATAACTAAGGAGAACTGCTTCCAAAAGTGAGTTATGTGTGGAAGCATAGCAGTGGTATTATAGTCCAAAAGGAAATATTCTTTCAACTTTCTAAGATTCTTTGGAAGATACTTTGGCTATATTTAGTCCTAATAGGCAAATATAAATAAAAGTATATGTGTATGTGTTGTGGCAACTAAATATCACATAGCCACTTGCTCCCTCCCCTCCACCTCACAGGTGAGGAGGAGAATTGAAAAGAAGAAGTAAACTTTATGGGTTGAGATAAGAAGCATTTAATAACTGAAACAAAATAAAATATAATAATGATAATGAGAGAGAAGAATAAAACCCAAGAAAAATACGTGATGCACAATACAGTTGCTCACCACCCACTGACCAATTAAAAATCCATCTCTAAACCACAACTGGCACCCCTTTTAGGTAACTCCTCCAGCTTATATACTGGGCACAACATTCTACAGTGCAGCCAGTTCAGGTCAGCTGTCCCAGCTGTGCTCTCTCCCAGCTTCTCAAGCTTCAACTTGCTGGCAGAGTAGAGGACACAGAAAAGCAAAAACTAAAGTGTCAGTGTGCTATCAACACTATTCTCACACTAAACTCGAAACACAGCACTATACAAGTTACTAAGAAGAAAATTAACTCTATCCCAGTCGAAATTAGGACAGCATGCAAAAGTACACACTATCTTTACAGCTCCCGTAATAGACTTGATGCCATGCATATAATACATTTTTTTATTGCAAGATCTTTCTCTGGATCTATTCCACTGTTTATACAAAAACAGAAAGAAGGAAATTCACTTTAATGAAAATAAAATATAAATAAAAAATTCTCGAGGAGAATTAAATGTCTTTAGAACTCAACCAAGAATGGGAAATATAAGTAACTTATTTCTAATATTATACTACTGTTGCCACTAAATTGGCTCTGTTTTTGCTGTTTCCTCCTAAATCAGTAGTGGTTCATTAGTGCTATACCTTAATTTGTACCTTAAAATGGAATGGAGTACTGCCTATATAATTAAAAATATCTTCATATATGTCTATGGCTATGTATATAAGATACTATACATATATAAGATACTATACATAGATATATATTTATACACACCATCATATATATATTAAAAACAAAAGATCTTCTAAGACTGTGTATATTATAGAGCTCCTCATAAGGCAGGTATTTCCACAAAGGGTATCCCGGTTTTGGAAACTGGAAAAGCTGACAAGATCAACAAAATTCAGACTGGGAGTGATTCTTCCCTTCTTAACTGCATCCTAATCTAATTGCTTAATAATCGGTACAGCTCTGAATAGCCAAAGTTAACACACTGCTCCATTTGCCAGAGAAATTTCTCAAAACTCCACCGAGAAGACACTCCCTCTGCCCAGGACAGTAATCTTTCCACAGAGCCATCATAGTTTTAATTGTTTAAGCAGTTGTGTTCTGCACAAAAGGGAAAGATCCAAAGTAATAGTGAAACATTTTACATGCAAAACTGACAAGAAGTTGTGTGCCTGAATCCCAGATTTTCACCACATGCGGAAAACTGCTAGCCAACTTGCTCAGGCCCTTGAGAGGCTGCAGATTTTTACGTTGCCTTGCAAAACCCTGCGCATTCAAAGATCTGCTTTTGAACATACCTGGAGACACCCTCATCTTTGCATAACAAACCTTCTCCCCACGTGCTAGTTTTTGGCACAATGTAGTCTAGAATTTGCAAAGCAGGTAACCACACCTAAAATCCATCAAGCGGAAAACATACTTGAAGCATACTGAATCACTGAGTTCAACTAAACCCACAGAAACTACAGCCTCTATCATTCATAGACATGACTGGAGAAACCTGCTTTGCATTGCTTATCCAGTGATTATCACACAAATACCCTCAGGAGCTGAGACTCAAACCCCAGTTCTCCCCTCGTCAAACTGCCTGCCTTACTCCTAGACATTAAGGTCACGCTTCTGATTCCTTTATCCCTTTGAAATTTCCTCATTGGATACTTGTCAGTCTGATGTCCAACTTCAATAGGAACGCTGATGGATGACATCCAGGCAAATGTAAAGGGGTGGTGAAGACCATTTCCTAACAGCAGGTAATATATAGATGATTTTCTCAGACTGAGGAGGGAATTTAACCCCCACCTCCCTGTTCTGTCCTGTGTTGCCCTTACTGTCTTGCAGCCATCACTGACTTCTCGTTCAACTAAAAGAACAAACCTGTCATATCTCTCAGATGCCTGTGGTGGCTGCGACATTCCAGTTTTACATTAATACATAACTGAAGGCAGCAAACACGTCTTAGTCTCAGAAAAATAATGAAACTGAATTTCAGAAATAAAGTTCCTCTCTCTGGTACCTTTATCAGTTAATTTTAAAGCCTCTGCCTCAACATGCTAGAGGTTATGAATTTCATCCTCTGAGCTAACATCTCAAACCCTGTAAGATATGGCCCACATTCCCTCTATATCACTCAAAAGATGGAATCTCTGCATGTTTTTCATTGACTATGAGGTCAAGTATGTTAGTGAAGACCTACCTATACATGTTGCTGGATTAATTTCTCTCCTGAAGCCTATTTCATACATACATATTCAGCTGGAGCCACTATTCTTATCCTTGCCAAAAAGTCTGGTTGCCTTTGGGCATTCTTCTATTGTTTTTTCCTGGACAAAATATTAATCTATGTAAACTTAAAGCCCCCTATGCCATCAAAACTGTGCTACATCTCAGGTGTTGAACATGTGCCAAACAGCAGTAAGAGGAAACAATCCCTCCAAATAAACTGCTGAATGCTGAACACACAATCCTGACAGAACCCTACTGCTATGCTCATTCAAAAATATGATCTATACATATAGGTCTATACTTTATATTAAAAGTATTTCCACAGACTAAAAAATTAATACACTCATTCTGTTGTTTCTTCTATTTGCTCAGCAGTTTCGAAAGCAATAGGGCCTGTGCAATTCTTTTCCTTTTGCCTTTTAGACAGGAGGATCTATCCTAGCACATAAATGATGTGGCAAAGCTGAGCTTTTTCACCTCATTTCAGTGTTCTGCTGAAGGCTCCCCTGTTCCCCGGATGAGATCTCCACATTTCCTTAGTTTTCTTTATCCTGACGAAGAATTTGTTATATTATTAAATGTCTGATGTAGTTTCAACCTAGTGATGGATACGGTTTGTCTGTTTTTTTCTGGTCTTAGCACAATTTGAGTAATTTTGCCTTTCCCACACATTCAACATATGTGTTCAGTACATACAAATTCAGCTCTATAAATCTGTTTTAGTCTTTTAATCCTCCAGTGCCTCTGGCTTTTCTTTTATTGCTAGAACACAATTTGTGGCAATATATTAGACTGTGCATGAGCATCTAACTTAAAATAAACAGTCATCCTGTTTGCTTTTAGATCAATAGGCTGTTCATCTTCTGTTCCATTGCTGCCCATAGCTGCTAAGGAAAAAAAAATAAATAAAAATCACACAATGAATGTCACCTTTTTTCTTTTTGTGCGCATCATAAAAGTGATGGCAAACTCCCTTTCTAGTTGTGTTTCTTGCATGTTTTTCCATATGCTCAGGTGACTGGGAAATCACTTCAGCTGATGTCAATTACCACAACAGATACCATTTTGTTGGAATCCAACTTTCCATTTCAGCTGTGCTGTTGTCATGGGACTCCCTCTCTTGTGTGTCTGTAATTGATACCTGCACTTAACATGGCTTGCTGCTCTGTAAGCTGAGAGCTCTGCTGATGAAAGTTGCCATAGGAAATATTTCAGTGTTGTATTCATGGAAATACCAGTCGCACTCATGAAAACAGTGGGACGGTAGGCTCCAAGAAAAACAACCTTCTAGATAAGCTATTGGCTTCCAGATTGCAAGAGTCAGAAAAAAACCCAAAGTGATATTTTACTTTCTGGGGTTTATGAGGCCTGATTTTGGTTTTGGCATCAACATATTCTAAGGTTTTTTCTACAAATTCAAGAACTAGTACCTACAAAACAACAGTTGAGAGGTTCTGATAACTGCCCAGTTGAGGCGATGAATAAAACACAAAATATTATGAAACCTCATAGAATATTATAAGCCCTGAGGACATTGAAACTTATGTGGAAATTGGAGCTTTTGAAATACAATAACGTGCCATTCTTTGCTAGATAAATACAGAAAATGGAGATATTACTTTTGCTGATCTGCAAGGAAGATAATTGGAATAATCCAACTATGGGTTATCTTTTCCAGGAACAGGATTTATTTCCCCTTTTGCAATATTTCCACTATACCATCCATCAGAAGAAAAACACTGTTTCCAAATGCCTTGCTTTTCTCTTTATTCAGCTCAGTAATTAGCAATTAATACTCCCTACAGCTGGAACGTATGGTCCTTTTGTTTCATGAAACACTACAGAGCAGCGAGAGAAGCCTTCTCAGGCTTTCCATGTCTTATACACTGTGTTCTAGCAGATGCCAACATCTACACTAACTTTTTGAACTTATGAAACAAGATAAAAGATCATTTTTCTCTTTAGTGTTTTCACATCTTTGGACTTTATTTCATATATCTCTGTATTTGTTAGAAAAGCAAAGATCAGCTAATAAATACTTCTAAATTGTTCTGTTATCGGTAAAAAATAGGTGTTTTGTTATCTGTCACTTCCATCCTTAGAAGCCGGCTGTTTGCAGCAGGGATTCAGGACTGAGCATTGTCTTAGCTACTTATGGTAACAAATACCTCCATGACTAGATCTTTGTTTCCATAGCAACTGTCCAATAATTTGCCAGATAACATTTATGTGATAAACAAGTCTAGAAATCATTGTTGACTCACATTAGAAGAAATCCTATACATTTTGTGCTGCACTCTCTGAGGCACCAGTTGCACTGTGCAGCTCTGAGGTTTCGTATTTCACATTAGGAGGTACTCAATCTTCTCCAAGAAATAATAGGATTAAGCAATTTCCCCGAGCATCATAGAATATTCAGCACAACTCATTTTAATGTGATCAGGATAAAGGCAACATCCTCTGCATCTGTCACCACACTACAAATTCACAATTAATTAAGAAATGCATCTGCAAGCAGTACCTCATTTAAAAGGGTTCCTTGAAGGAAAGAAAACTACAGAAAAAGCAGCCAAGCATACACAGTTCCTAGAACTTTAAAATTTTGTTTGGAAAATAAATAAGGATATAAAATGTAAATAAAAATTCTGAGCCATATCACTGTTCTTTATAAATCTTTTGGTTTACTTCTTGCTGTTGCTTTTTGAAGCCAGTAGGCACAATTGTACTGGGTGTCCGAAGCAAACAGAAGCACAGTACATTTGTCCCAGTGGAAAAATGACACTGGTAACACAGCATAGCCCAGTGACAGAGGAAGCTAGATGGAAATAGAGATTCCACTCACTTGTTGTCCTTAAAAAATAGTTCTTCAGTGGAGCTAGATAGGCCCAGGTAACAGCTATGCATGACTGCAGAACAGACCTGCCTCGCAGGCTGGGAAATACATATCCTAACAGAGAATTAAAATGCATGTCTAAAGCATTTTGAAGAAAATTAATTTGACTTTATTATCTGGCAAAGCAGCATAGAAACATCAAAGTCCTCAGATGACCATCACAGTCAAGTTCATGTGACTGACATCTGCTGCCATCTTACCATACTGTCACTAGACATTTATATCCTAATACAAACTAACAGCAGCCCCTCATAGCCAGTGCTGGCTCATGGAGAAAGCTGCTTTTTCATTTTGTTATGTTAACACATTTTTACAAAACCTGTTTGCAGGATTTTCCTGTTTCATCTTTTCAACATGGAATCCAACACACTTTTGGCACAATACTGTTGGCCTCAGCAAAAATTAAGTTATTGAGGTCACTGACATGGGTTGTAACTCAGAAGAGCTCCCCTCCAGTTCCCCTCAGCTTCTTGACTGTGAAACCCAGACCATAACACATTTGCACAAAACCAGTCAAGTCTCTGTATTTGAATTAAGAACCTCTGTATTTGAATTAAGAACCTCTGCATTTTTTAACCTGAAACAGACATGAGTTCAGAATAGATTATCATTGTGTTCCCTTTAATTTATAAATCTGTGCATCTTTAAAAAAAATATGCATTTCAACATGAAATCCTTAGAGTCTCCAATTAGAGTTGCATGAATTATTTATCAGGAATCCGTAACAACAAACAGGTTTCTGAAGAGTTTAGCTGAATTTTGCTCAGACCAATTTATTGCTTGTGGCAAAAGCCATACAGAAACAACATAATTGTCCCTTGAATTTCTGAATTAGAATCTCAATGCATAATGTAAGGTTGTGTGAGTTCCCCAGAACTCATGTCAACATGGACCAATGCCAGCAAATAAAAAATGGTATGCTTTGCACAGTTTTGATCAGAGTCTCCTTGGAATCATAACTTAATGACAATAAAATTTAAAAAAAAAAATCACGGCTTTTGGAAGTACTTATAATGTATATTAATAATTTGATTCTTCTTCTGAATTAAACAAAAACACTGTAATTTACTCTAATTTCCTAGTTGCATAACTTAGAACTAATAAAATTCAAAAGGAAAAATGCTTAAAGAAACCATACATTTCCATTTTGAAGCATATGTTTTATGTTAGATAAATAACATCCTTGAATGTTTAAATATCTGACTTAAAAGTGTATTGGCCTTATCTTGTCTTAAAATCTGTGTTAAAAACAAAAGAAAGTTTGATTTCCAACAACTGAATGTCGGTTGTAAGATGTACTAAATAACTTTATAATTGTTTCCATTTTGCAGTGGAAATCATTGATGATTACAAAACCGAACAGAAAAATGTAGGTATAGAAGAACTATGCATTAAAGGTACTAATGTCATTAATTCACGGTACAATTTATTAGTGAGTAAATGGTTGAATTATTTCACTTCTTTAAGATACAATTGCCATCTTAACCTGAAAAGTTTTTGTTCTTCTCATACCCCTCTGAAAGCAATACATTGGATTCAGCCTTTTCCATTTGATCAGAAATTCCATGATCTGATAGACAAATTGTAAGCAAATCATTCCATGGTATCATCTAAAATACACATCTATTTGCATACATATATACATCCACAAACCAAAAGATTGGGTTTATGATCCCACAGGGATCACATATCATACTATGTTTCACTGAGTACACAGGGCTGTCTCTGTATGGACTTACTGCATGCAACTCCAGTGCTACTGAATATACCCTGATATGTTTCAAGATGAAGCACTCTCCAGTAAATGATGCACAGTTTCTCTCCGAGGGTGAGATGAGTTTTTTGTATTGCAATATATAGGGTTTGCTGATCCAGTTGCAATTGTATTAGCTTTCAGCACCACCAAAATATTTAACATTTATAAAAATAAATAAATTCAAGTTATATACTGCCTTAACAAACACAACTGGAGCTTCTTCTCTTTATACAGTGGCTAATGACTCTTGGAAATACAAAGATAAAAAAACAACTTTGCCATGCTAATGCGTCAAAAACTTTTCAACATGGCTACATTTTACAAACCAACTTCAAACTCCTTCTGTAGCTGGCAAATCTATTTTTTATACAGGGATATTTTAGAATAAGTTTATTATTCTATATTTGCCTACCAAAGTGCACACTTGATAGTTGTTGTGGTTCAAGCTCAGCTGGAAATAAAGCCCCACTCAGCCATTTCCCTCCTTCCACCCCCTCAGGTGAGAGAGACAAAATGCAGACTAAGGGTAGATATAACAAATTATTGGAAACAGTAATGAGATAGGAAAATGAACAGTAATAACAACAATCCTAGTAACAACAGTGTATAAAAGAGGGGGTGTTTTACATGTAAAATGCTCACTGACACAGTGACCGCAGCCTGTGCCACCTCACTGCTCATTCCACCACATTTTTTTCCCCAATCAGAAAGGGATGCCTGTCTCCTCAGAAAGCAGAGACAGTCCCTTCCTTACCAACCCTGGCAATGACAGAAGATGGTATGGAACAATCTCTTAAACATGCCCACAGCCACAGTCCCTCAGCCACTGCAAAAATTAACTATGTCCTGGCTGAAACCAGGACAAAAGAAAAATCATTTTGCAAGTACAATAAGTAAGGTAAAGCACTTCATAACCAAGTATTTTGCCTCGCATTGTCAACCAGTGTCAACTAACAGCTGTGTTTTGACAGAAATCCCTCTGAGCTATTCCTTGTAGCTAATTTCCAGCCAACCATAGGTTCCACACAGGAGGGTGAAGTTTCACTAGTCAACGAGTCATCATCTCACTTCATTTCTGTTCACTTGTTTCTAATTAAGATACATGTTCTTCATGTTGTCATGAACTTCACATGAACATTATGTGATGCTACAGTCCTGAAATATTTCAATCTTTGAGCCCCTATTTTAATCATTAATGCATGCATTTGAGTTCAAAGGCTTGAAGTTCATTAATTATCAAGTGTAATCTTCATAAAAATAATTAGTTTAATTTTATCTGAGATGGCATATTACATTTTTTTCAGATGCACACATTTCTCCAAGAGTATCAGATATGGCCATCAGCCTTCTACAACACTAATGCTTAAATGAGTAAGCATAAAACACCTTTTATACAAATTAATCCTGAAAATATCAAACTGGCTTTTTAGAGTTTTTGAGCTTTCTCAATACTCTCAAGTTGTCTCTCAACAGACATTTGCAGTTGCAGTATTCAACATGAATGAAAAGTATATACAAAGGAGGTATAGGCAATTTCTGAAACCTACATAATTACCAAATGAAATAGAATATAGTAGAAATGACTGCAATTATTTAGCCACACATAATAATGGGATCTTAAAAGATATCTGTATATCCAGCTTAAATAAAATAGAAGTACTAGAAAGTGTGTGCCCCCAGCTATGCTTGGTGCAGTTCCTTGAGGGGATTTTTAGTCAGTGGCTCTGACTAGCATCTTTTCTTATTAGAAAATCACAAATCCAGATCTGAAGCAAATAGATAACAATCAGAGTTTTCTTTATGCTACTGTAGATAACACAAATTAGAGCTGCATATTACATTCTCACAAAGTTTCACCAGGAGCAAAGTTTCACCAGACCTGCATGCCCTTTGAGTATTTAAAAATGTCACTCTGTAGCACAGAGAGATATGTTGAGATTCTTCACTATTTCCAATTAAAATGCATCCTAACATCATTCTGGTCACTGAATCTGATTAGTTATTATGTGTGATGCCTTGATTGTGATGGAAGACAACCAACTGGGAAACAGCAAAGAAAGGCTAACATGACAATGGCTTTAGGTTCTCTAGTAGTATCAATCCATAGTTAAAAATACTATGATAAAAAATTAATCCAATAAATGTATTTATTTAATTTTAGATTTGTTTCTTCAATGCACATCACACTGAGGACCCAGTCTATTGGCTGTGTTGAAGGGAGGTAAAAGAAGATGCTATGATACCACTGAAGTTTCCTGTTTCCTTGTAAAAGTCACTTGTGGTCGCTGTAGATATCTTGTATTTACTTTCTGCAATCCAGTTACAGAAGGAAAGGCCACCCTGTGGTGAGTCATGGTCTGATGACAAGAAGATTGAAAAGCTCAGGTGCTAACTGGTGAATGTCAGACAAGGGGCAAAATCCGTCCAGACAAGATGGATGATGAACTCAAGCGGGCTGTAAATACCATATGAGATTTTACTAAGCTGACTAAAAGTCCTCTGAGTTACATTTCCATCCCAGAGTACTGCTATTAAGCATAGCTTTTTGAGGGGTGCTCTATTCATAGCAGACAAAAGCTCATTCAAAATTATTTACTGGAAAGTTTTTTTTCTATTATTCTTTTCTAGCCCCCAGAAGTTCTGAGAGAAAGTAAATGAAAGTCATATTATCTTACATTTTCAAAGTCTACACCAGTGTTTGGAGGCTTCTGCACTGCATTCCAGATTTTACTGGGGCTTCAGTGTTGGGGAAGGTGGTCTTTCCAGCTCATGGAAGTGACAAATCATTCCAGTAACCTTTTAAATTTTTATCAAAAGGCACAAAGAGTAGGATGGTAAGTATGAAGGAGCAATTTCCAGTCCTGGAAGGAAAAATAAAGGCAGATGAATAACAAAAACAAATATTCACAAAGTAAGTTGAAGTTCAACAATACAGATATTAATTTTCTCTTATTAATGTGATAATAATATTCACTGATCATTGTTCATGAGAACTAAGGTGATTATTCAAAATTTTAACTTTTTCTTTCACATTATTTACTCTCAACTAATTATCTTTTTCTTTTTTTTCTTTTTTTTTTTTTTTCCCTGAACATTTGTACAACTGGATTTGGCAAACAGAGTTGAGGCCATTAAATAGCTCATAGCAATACAAAAGTGCAGTTGAGAGGCTTGGGGTGAGATTTTCAGGTGTCTCATTCATGTGCTGCTCCTGGCAACTGAAGTCAGAGACCAGTACTCCATTTGTCTCAAAAGAAAGTAAGTCAGGAATACAGAAATAAAATCTCATTTTTAAGAAATTGCTTAGCAAATTTTCCCAAAATCAGGGACACCCCACCAAAGAAGGCCTACCATATTTCATTTCAGCTGTTTATGATTTTGGTCTGTTAAACTTCTGTGTAGGATACTTATTATAATTCTTCTGTTTTCACTTTCAACCTAATTTATCTATGAAATTTCTCAACAATTTTAAGAGTAACTGAAATGACTGTTAGACAATGCAACATGATCTCCTGTCTTACATTTTTGATTAGAATCTCCAATTTCCTATGGTACCATATTCTGAGAACTTCATTTGAATCTGTTGATAATTGAGACATAATTAAAAATCCCCAGTACGTAACTAATGTAACCACTCTTTTCTTAAAAAAAAAAAAAAAAAAAAAAAAAAAAATTAAGCCTTTATTAATTCAGGGAGGAAATGGCTAAAAATGTGAATGCTTAGCAATCCAAAAATAAAAAATATCCAAATCAAGTGATTCAGCCTTCCCCACAAAAATCTAAGTTACTTAGCTGTGTGATACCCAGGATCTAGCTCATGACATTTAGGTATTTAGTGATGGCAGTTTAATTCAAGTGACAAGCAGAAAGAACCCCAAGCCCATAGGAATCACATGTTTTCTGAGAAAGCAAATGCACAGCACTGTGCAATACTTAACTCGCAACATGACATTTACTGGTATTGGTGATGCAGTAACAATTCACCTTTTCTGTTGATTTCAGGGGAATTTAAGATTTTCTTCCCCCTTTATTTCTCAGTGGCTCTTCTCACTGACAGCCAGCTTTGAGATTTAGTACCCACTTACTTGTTATCTCAGAAAGAGACACATCCCCAAATCACTGAGATCTGCCTGCCACTAGCATTGCTGAAAAAATACAGAGAAATAAAACAAAAGACTAAAAATCTCTTGCAGCAGTATAGGGGTTTATTACATGAGTTTTTTCATGGAGCAAGTAAAAGAAAAATAAAAGATGATTTTACTTTATATGCCTTCTCTGCTGTTCTTCCAGTATAGCACATAGTATAAATTCTCATTTCTTGAATGAAAGCCAAGTAAACAACCATTATTTCTATGCCTAAAGAACCGCTGTTTAGACAAACAAAGGATTTCCATGGAACACATATGCAAACCTATGGGAACAGCCAGGACTTTTGCTAGTATATCTTCTCTATTAAGCAGCCTGCTTGCAGCACTGCTTGTTGCCTATGCTTGGTATCTCCTTTTCTAAGAAGCTCACAAGATTTTGCATCTGTAATGACTGTTCAGTTATAGCTCTAATATGTATTGCTTGCTCTAATACTTATTTTCTTGGATACAAACCTCTATGGAAATTGCCTTTTGCGTTGCAGAGTTTGTCCAGTGTAAAATCCTGGGGCATAGCCCTATTTAAAAGATGATACACTTTATTAGCTTTCATTTAACATCTGCTTGTGCTGCAGACAGATTTAAAAAAAAAAACAAAACAAACCACATTATATAATTAGCTCTGATTTTATCAATTGCCTGTTGATGTGTGTTACTAACAGCAAATTTGATAAGCCTAGTGCAGGAAAGACTGCAAACATTGTACAAGATATTTAGAAAGTGACTGCCACCCATAGACTAAAAGCAACGTAACACAATAGATGTCTGTAAGCAGCTACAGGATCAAGAATAAGAAACCACATCAGAAAGGTAAGAAGAGCTTCTTTGGCAGCCTTTCATTCTTGCTGCCATTTACAAATGGCATTATCTAGAAACTGAATGGAGACAGGAAACCAAACATCCTTGAAACAATTTTATGAAGTTACTGATAGAGTCACTGCTAAACAGAAGTGTCCATGTTTAAGCTGCCTAACAGCTATAGTGTTAGATGAAAAAAGCATTTTCAAAAACACACAATGAATTTAAATGTGCTCTGGCCCCCACGTAAAGGTTAGCTTTAAAACAAATAAACAAAGAAATGTGTCTGAACTATATACTTAGCATGCCAATGCAATAACAGTCATTCAGTGACCGCTTTGGACATGTAATATGTCCTTTCCACACTCCCTTTGCTTTCAGAAGCTCACCTAGTGTGTCAGCATATGCCTCTGCTCACCTCTAAGGCCCGTCACTTGCAGCAGGACAGTAGCACACAAGCGACATAGCTTTTGCATGGATCAAGGTCTGAACAAGCCATATTCTAGCTTGGCAGAAATTTGGTTTGGGCAAGGGAAAGATTTCATGTAGCCCTCTCCTCAGCTGGTACTAATGTCTCACAGAACCACAGACTTTAGTTCTCTTGCTGTCAGAGCATGAAAACAGGGGTTAATCAGCCCTGGGGGAAAGTAGGTTATTTAATCCAAAATTTCCATGCACTTCTGCTGTGAGTTTGAGAAAGTCTATCTTGTAAAGATGAAAGCTGGAAGAAGAGATAAGAAGGTATTCTCTAGCTTTGATTAGAGTAGACACTGATAGGCTCTCTAAGCTTTAAAATTTTATATAGAAGTGTTACTGTGCCAATGATACAAATTATTCTGGAGAGATCTCATTTTAGTCTGTATTTCAGAATGTTATGAATGATGTGTCACAGTAAGGAAAATTAAGGAAGGATTGTCTTAACAGAAATACACTCTCCAGAAGCAAGTGGAAAACCTGTACAGAACAAAGAAATACCAGCTTCTCTTTGCTTAAAGTCATATTTGCAAGATGAGCTTTCCTTTAGTGGAAGTAGTGCATATAATGCATACTATGTGAAAGTGCAGAATGATCACCTGCATTGTGTGGACCTACCTCAAAATGAACATTTTTTTGCACAGTTTCACTTTTTATGGATCTTTTAAAATTACATTAAGCATCACATGGTAGATTTTAAATCCCTGGATATGATCCCTGGGGCAGTATTTTTCTTTTTTCTCTTATTTAGAGACTAGGTGATTTGTATAGAATTTACATCAGAAAGGGATCTTATATGATACATTGGTTAGGATTCAAATATGCTACAGGTTCTACCCTTCCTGGAGGACACAGTGTTATTATTTTACAGTGGTAGTAATAATAATAATAGTAATAATAATAATAATAATAATGATGATGATGAAAGGAACATAATAGGAAGGGGACAGGTGTGTAAACTGATCTGGACTTTGTTATTTTGTTGGAAATGTAGTGCAAGACCTCCTATCACCCTGGACAGCAAGTAACCACATGGCTCACAGACAGCTAATAATTCATGCAAGATGAATTGATGATCCCTGTACATTGTCCAGTGACAGATGATTCACTTCACAAAATCATCAGTAATTGGTACAAACACAACAGTAAGTTTGGTCACAGTGCAAAAAACATCACACCACTAGCTTTCATAGTGCTTGTAATCCTTCCTCTGATCATGTTTAGTACTACATCTCCTGTGCAAGTGCAATCACCTAGTGAATTTGATTTCTACACTGTAGGCTCCTCTGAATTGTGACTGATGTGAATAAGCACATGTCCTATAAAAAGCCAATAGGAATAAAAGCAGAGCAAAACAAAAAAACACATTTAAGGCACATTTCAAAGATACAGGTTGAAAACTGAAATAATATACTGAATTTAAACACCATGGATTATTACCTTGTGAAACTCATGGGTACTTGAGCTTTTCATTTTCTTGTAATCCTTATTTGCAAACTTCCCTTTAAGACACAAGGCCCAGAAATTCCCATCTGTTAGCCGTATGTCAAAGATAACTTCAGAAACATAAGTTGATATCTCCATTAAAGAACAAGCATTTTCCTTCAAATTCACAACTGTCACTTCCTTTGGGTATGCTATTCCCTGACAAGCCAGCCTAGTGAAGATACAGACTCTCGAATAAGTCTTCTCACTAGGGAGTAATTCTATTGCCAGGTATACCATCCTCTGTATGTTCATATGGACAACTGCATTCTGTCATGTCCAGTGCTTGTCCCAATTAAGGGGATTATCAATTCTATCTTTGACAAGAATGTCCATTGTACACATATTGCATGGATCCCTTGTAAGATACATTTAGTCCTTCCCTTGCAGCAGCTCTAACTTTACCCAAATCCAGCAATGGCATTGCTCTATTTCCACTCCAAATTTGATTCTTAGCTGGCCAAACTGAATTATTACTTAGAGAGGACAGCCTTAATTGTATGCTGGCTAGGGTACACATGAATTCAGAACCTTCATCTTCTATATCAAGTAGGAAAGCTTGCCCTAAATGACTGTAGAGAGTTATAGTATTGTGCAAATGTGGCACTACTTCATCAATTCTTACAATGTATTTCTCCTGTCACATTATAAAGCCAAGGGTGACATAAGTAAAAAAAAAATTAAGTGCTGTCAACTGTTAGCCTTTTGCCATTTCAGTGCTGTCTCCTGGAGGTAGATCAGGCTACACAATACTTGAGGTAGTTACAATCTGCTTGAATGTTGCAGAAAGACTTCAGGTTGGAATATTTTCCCTGAGCAAAATTAATACTCACACAAGTTATCTGTTGATACAAAAACCTGATTTTATTAATTGCTAAGACATGAAAAGAGAAGAAATAAGAAAATGTTGGAAAAGCTAAGACTACTTTTTAGAAGCAAAGCAAAGAAAGCACCAAAAAAACCTCCCTTTTGCCAAGTTAGTATGGGGGTGAAGAGAAGTGGTTTCTACTTTTTTTTTTTTTCTCTGTTGCTTTAGATGTTATCTGTTTAGCTATGGGGGTTCTTAGCTGCTTTAGTTCTCTGGAATGCAAGCCAGGAGGCTGGATTTGTCATTCATGAGGAGCTGTATCACAGGCTGGCTCAGGCTAAGCAAGTCCTGGTCAGTAATATAGTAAGGGTAGGAGGATATATAACTCACGCATGTGGCATGGATCTCGGTTCTTCTTCAGGCTGGCAGTTTCCACCTCCAGCAGCAGACAGGCAGCAGGCAGTGGTGAAGAAAAGAAAGGTGAGAGAAGTTGAGGGCAAGGCAGTGAGAGATTTTTTTGGTTACAGTAACCACTTCCCTCTCTTTGTTCCCCCCTAAATTTCCAAAGTCTCCTAGTTTTTATAGTATTTGACTGAAGTGGTAGTGGTTGTTTGGCATGTAGCTCTATCCAGATGTTTTGCAGAGATAACAATAGCAGGTCTTTTAGCAGGAAGACTCCAGCAGGAAGATTTTGTGAGAACTTCTGACAGGAAAAAAACTCCAGCAGAAAGCTTTTTGTGAGAACTTCTGGCAGAAAGGCTGACACTATTTTTTGGTAGGAAGTTTGGCAGACAGAAACAATGGAAAAACATAATTTATTACATTTCTGTATTATCTGTGTGCCACAGGTACCAGTAAGTACACTGTATTTGTGGAAATAACTCTCTTTTCGTCTTCTGTAATTTCAGTGTCCTTAATCTAACTAGCAGGCAACAAGTAAAAATCACCTGTGCTAGAGTTGAAAGTGAGCATTTTATATTCTGCATGGGACTATACACATGTGTGATCATTCTCTACAAAAGGGCAGAGCTGAAGCAGTGTCTGTGATGTCTGGCTATGCAGAAACCAGGGACTGCAGATAACACTGTTCCTTAGCAAAAAGGATTTCTGGCCATTCTTCAAGCCATGTATATGCATGCAGAGTATATAGAAACAGACCACCTTCTTGGTTTAAACACTTGCAGGAGAGAAGAGACAACTGACTGTGTTGATGATGAAGAAGCAATAGCAAGCACAGAGCAACCTAGACATGGAGGGGAACTAGAGCAAACTATGTAACTAAGAAGCTAGCAGCCTTCTTGTATAATACTCCCCAACACAGCAACACGGAGCTAACTCCTGTTCCAGGAAGGTCCACGTGTAAGCTTTGAGGTCTTTTTTAAATAAAAGAAGTCATGTCTGGGAACAGACTTTTAAAGAACTTACCCAGAGCTGAGGTAATCCGCTGGTCCCGAGTATGACCACTCCTTGATTTAGTCACCCAGCACAGGGTATGCAAGTCTTAGAGTATCACTGAAGCAATAAGCTCAGTCTTTAGGCTGACATTGCCTCGTGGCCTCAGTGAGCAGAGCACTAACATATCAGCTAAACAGCAGAGGTAGGTTTCTGAAGTTTTTCTCATCCATGAGATTGGCAGAGCTGAAGAGCATTTAAACTAGGGGGCTGGAGACAGGACAGCAAATGAATGAATGATAGGGCAGGGCTACAAAACAATTTCCTTTGAGAACAAGTCCGCAAATGGAACAATTTTCCATGACAACATTTGTAATGCACTAGGTATAAGACAGGCTATATATCAACCCCAGCCTACCTTTAGAGGAAACATTTTGTTTTCATGGTACATTAGCTAATACTCAATTATAATTAAGCTCATGTGATACTACCTATTATGCAAAACGTTCATTATGATTCATGGTATTACAATAGGTAGTAAATTAATTGATAATTACATGACACTTAAAATAAATATGGTAACACTTTGCAAAATCACAGCTAAGTGTTAGTTTTTACAACACATTATGGTCATATCCTATTTGTACAACAGCCTGCAAGAGGTCTGGCATAGAGCGGCAATATCTGTAACAAACTGATTGCAGTGTGCTTTCTCTTTATTAGCAAGAAAACGCTACTGTGTTTTAAATGCAATGGAGATATTTCATTAGAAAGCTGACTATTGTATTTTTGATGTCTTATCATCTAGTTTTTTACCACAGGGAATCACATAGGATATTTTAGTTAACAGGAACTATGTGACATTTTGCCCCTCTGAGATGATAACTACATTCATGCAGAAAACTCCATATAGCTTTCTATAGCACAGGCATTGTTAAAAACACTATCAGATAAAAAGCAGAGTGAAATAAAGCTGTTCCTGGATTTCACAACAGGCTACTACTGTACCTACCTAAACAGTACGAATTTAGAGACTGAAAGGGAATTGGTGGTGTGGAAGACTTATTAATCAAAGGATGATGTAGAACTGAATCTGTAACTCCACCAAACCATTGACAAATCATAAAATACAACTTGGGAGAGAAAGATGTGATGTCTTTTTCTAAATAGTAAAAGCTGGGCCAGTGACAAATTCTATTTAAATTCTTTGAGGGAACAAAATAAGGAATGCCAAAATAAATGTAGCAAACAAAACCACATCTGCAGCAGGAGGGTACAGACACACTAAAGTAGATTTCAACAATGCTGCGACATAGAAGTAGCCTCTACTACACTGACTGGGCAGATAAATAAAGAACTTCACTTTCTAGCCCAGTGAAGCTGGCTGCTTTTGCAAGTGTAGCCTATACATTTAACTTAAGAACACACTACAGTTAGCCAGCCAAAACCAAAGATCATCATCTCCTCTGTAACTGAATTTGTCTTGTTTCCCATGCCTGCTGCAAAGCACTTTGGTACAATATGAAGAATTTTAAATTATGACTCCTACTGTTAGAAAAATAAATGTTAAACAGAAATACCTAATTTCTAACATAACAGGCAGTATCAGAAATACCAGATCAGATCCTGACTTATTCTGTCACTCAGTGGGAACAAATTCCAATAACTTTTCTATCCTAAACTTTCCAGTGCCTTTCTCACTAATTCATTTCTTATTTCACAATACCATATAACTACCCAGATTTTTACATGAAAAGAAAACAAAACGCAGAAAGTTTGTGGCCCTCTCCATTTCTGAGGTTAATTGATATGCAGGACCTGCAACAGTGTGAATATTCTATCAAGCTTCCTGTTCATTTTGCAGCTCTCAGCAATTTTAAATGACTAGCATGCTCTAGCAGTTTCATAAATTTTATAATTAGGCTAAGATCCCTCTCCCTTCCCTGAAAATATGTGTAGGTGAAGCACCTTGCTTCTGGTACTTTATGAAAGATCATCACTGTTGATTTCCCATATGGCCATCTGAAATGGCAAAAGACAGACAGCTAAACTGGCAATCAGAAAGCAATCAGTGGAGGTTAGTACAACATCTGTCTTCCCATCTTTTCCTTAGGCAAAGTGTGGTGTCTAAAGGAACACCACCAAGTGAAACTTAGCCCCAATTAAGCATTTTGTGAAAAAATAAGAGTCAATACAAGATGTTTACAATTTTAAGAAGTAATAACAAGGGAAAGCACATTTTAAAGTGCTTAAAATACATTTTAAGTAAAAAATTGCCCTAGTTTTGCTACTTCAGGACTGTGGCACCTTGCTTGTGTGTCAAAAAGCAACAGTGAGACTTGACCAGTCTGAAAAGGGAAACAAGATGGCCTGGCTGCTTTCATCAGCTAAAAGTAGAGAGATGTCAAGCACGAGCTAGATCTTAAGTAGAAAGTGTAAATTGTATTTCCTAATTTCTTAAGTGATTTAAGGAATTAGAATATAAGAATATTTTAATGTACATTTAAATCCTCACATAAAACTTCAATAAGTGTTTCATTACTGAAATCTCATGCATTGCAGGTACAGACCACAGCAAAATGGAATGTCCAATTGCACTAGCCAGATAGAGAATACCAGTGGAGAGCTCTTGCTCGCTCTATAGTCACCAACCAAGACTGATATGCAGGTGAAAAAAAAACAAAAAGACCAAAACCAAACCAACACATCTTTTCTACTCTAACTTATAGAAGCTATTTGGGTCTAAAGCCTCAGAATACCAGAGATCAGCTTCATGATCTCTAATAAACAGTATTCTAATAAATAGAATTTGACAGAGGCATTCAAACCCAACAATTTAGAAAGCTCATGAAAAGGTCAAGGGTATTTGTTTTTTGTAAATGCAGATTCAATAACAGGTGGGAAGTTGATATTGCTCATTTCTGAGTGCCTATGAGCATCATGGCTTTTTAAAAGCTTCAGTCATATTAATGGCTTTCTATCCTGCCTACAAGAAGTAGGAGGAAGGAGACAAAAGAAAAATGGAGCAAAGTAAAGCAAAATACAGAGTACAACGTGGACAGAAAGGCAAGGGAAAAAACAAACAAACAAACAAACAAAAACCACATAAAAGCATAACAAGGCTAACACAGAGAAGAAAATAATCTAGTTGTAAACAATGATCTACATAATATCTGCTGGTGCCAGCTCCACTTATGCTCAATATTCTTCTGTGTTTAATTCTGTATATAACACACACTTTCCAAATAGAAATCTATTTGAAAAGTAGAACTGCATCATCTTTGAAAGGAAAAACACTTAATATACACTAAGACATTAAAGATTCATGTTGAAAGTCTAAAATGAATGTGAGAGCTTCCCTCACCCAGTTGGCACAGGGGTAGGCAAGAAGAGCACCTTCCAAGCTATGAAAGCAGGCTGTACTCTCTCTAAGTGCCAGGACTTCTCAGGATCTGGGAAGGTGGGCAAAGAGGTGAAGACTGGTGCAACTGCTTTTAATGCAGAAAGTAGCTTAAGATCTCAAGTAAAAGGTATTTCTTCTTTGGTTCACTCTCAAAGTAGGATATGGGGTTTATTTAAAGAATTGTCTGTAAATAGAAATATTTATGATCCTGACAATATTCAGGTAAAAACTCATACACTAAGTAGATCAGAAATTTCTTCTCTTCATGTCATTTGACAAAACTCCAAAGTCATGTGAAATAATACATACTCTAATAGAAAGTGGTCAGAAATCCTGCAGTAAACATTTGCTCTTCCTTCCAAAAAACTGTCTAAAAATGAAGTTTTACAAGCATGAGGCCTTTTTCCTACTCCTGAACATTTTTACAGCAGCAGAAAGCTTTGGCCCAGACAAGGACAGGAAAACAGAGAGAAGCAATGTTTTGTGACATCCATAGCCTTATGTATGCTGCTTACAGCTTCCATCTGAGATTTATATGCTAAGCCAAAGAGGTAATTAAGGAACAATTAAATTAAGCTTTATGGAAGGTGATGAAAATGGCAGTAAAGCAGCAAACCACAACACTGCAAACAACATAACATAAAACAGCATTTGGAGCACACTGCAATGAACCTACTGCCTCCTCTCGTGATGCTGCCAGAGACCGAATCAGTAAAAACCTGTGATAGCAGCCATTTTAGGAAGCCTCACAGCCAGATTTGGCCCTTAGTCAAGATTCTTTCTCACAGAAGGGAAGCCTAAGCTATTTTCACAGCCAATACCAATTACCAGAGTCAATGGCTGAGGAGCAGCACCATCGCATCAGAGGCCCGGAGGGGGGATGGTCACATGAGCAATGGTCTGCCTAAACCAAGCTGTGCAAAAAGCCCAAGATCCAGTCAGGACTTGGCCATGCTGCTGGGATTGACATTTAAGGCAAGGAAAGAAATGAACAGACTAAATACAAAGAACAACAAAGAGCGTGAAGAATGGAAAGTGCAGGGAGATTTCCTTCCATAAAAACCATAAATCAGGCTAGGGGAACTTGCAGAAAAAAATAATTACCCTCACAATATGTCCAGACAAAGCAGGAGATCCTTTCCTTCCAGGCTGAGATAATTAATGGGAGATAGAGTCACCCTGGTACATTTTTTAGGCTATTGCAGGAGATGTGTGCAATGCACAGAGGGTGACAGTAGTACCATGCCATTCCTGTGATCTTTGTTCACTTTACTTTAAAATTTTTATTTACTAAGCATCAGGAGATAGTACTTATTTTATTGAGGTAAAACTGAGAGATGAAAGACTGTAAAATGAATACATTCTGTAGTATTAGTCCTTTATAAGAAGTGTGTAATTGCCAAAATCTGTTAAGAGATTTCAGGTCAATAGGTTAAAAATGCAGATGCAGCTGATGATGCAAAGGGGCATCCCCCTAGTCTCTTCAGAGAACAACTTTTGGTGTTCATCCATAATAACCTAATTTGAAAATTCAGGACAAGATGCAGCTGCTGATGTAAAGCAGCATCTCCTTAATGTCTTCAGAGGACCTATGCTGCTTTACGCCAGCTGCTGCTTTTGGACCTGTGTTTCACAGAATAAATTACTCCGACTGAGATCCCAAGTATTTGTCACTGGGGAAAACATCCCCTGAGCCACTTCTTTCATAATTTTCTTTGCAAATGTTGTAAGCAAAGGTAACCGGGCCCTGCTTTAAACCTCCTACAATGTCATCAGAGACCATCTGCAGCTTCCAGTCCCCATAGGACTTCCCTGTCACAACAGGGAAGTGGATTTCCCTGTCACAAGAATCAAGAAAAGAGTTGCAAAATTTGTTCCTGTGATATGGCAGGGGAAGGCATGGCTATGAGCAATGTGCCAATGTGAGGACATGGTATATCTTGCAGGCACTCAGAGCTGTCAGACACCGAGCAATTGCCTAGAGCTCAAAACCACAGGGGGATGCTTCAGCTAAACCTCTTGTGGGCAATAAAGATGAGGTGTTGTCTTGCCAGATCCCCACTGTAACTGAGTGTGACGGCAGCATCTTCAAGCACATCTGAGCAAACACGATACCAGTCATCAGTGGTGGACTTCTCACCAGAATCAATATCCACAATCCCAAGTAGACAGGTACTGCTAATAGTTGCCCAGGTAGCTTAGCTTTGGGCATTCACTGGAGACCTATGCTGAGATAGGACATTTGCATTTAGCTCTGACCATAGAGCTAGCTATATAGCAATTTCTTTCATCTTCCAATGGCTGAATGTATATAAGCACAGATCTTCTGGTTAAAAACAAACCAAAGAAAATAGGTTAAAAAAAAAAAAAAAAGGATGACCCCATCTTGTGTTGAAAATAATTCCTAAGGCTGCTTCCACTTGAAAGTGTTTTCAAATATTAGGAAAGCATACACTTAAATAAATAAGAAGTCAACAAATTTTATTTGCAATTAGAGGAAAATTGCAGAAAAAAGGCACATATGAAACCAGCTGTGCACATTCATGCAGATACAAACTAGAGATGTTCTTCTCTGCAGGATGCTCAGCTGCCACTGTGCAGAGACAGACTGAAAAAAAGGAAAGTAAGCGTCACTGACAGACTGAGTAGAACAACTGCACCAGTCTAAAATTCAGAGATGCAATCAGTCCTTGCAGATTTTCACCACTTTCTGACACTCTCCACTGAAAACTTCAATGTGCAGGCTAACATTTATTTTTTCTATTACACATCAGCAGATATGAATATTGATAATAATGTTGCTCACACAAAGACTACATTTTAAAAGGCATATGTTGCAAGGGTCTAAGTAATTGCTGAGCAGTTTTCATTTGTATTATTCCACTGTTTTAATCTCTGTTATCAATCCCAGAGACCCCTTCACAGCAATTGCCCGCTTCACATTAGTAGCCCTTCATTTTATTTAAATTATGGGACAAATAAGATGAAAGCCAAAGACATACACCTGCAAGTCCTCTTTGGATTAATTCAGAGGGTGAATAACTATATGGGATCATCAGAACTTCCCACATTCAAAGCAGGCAGCAGAGCATCAGAAAGTGTTTCTCCAAAACTCCCCAGTGCCATGAAAAGAAGAATGAAGAGGTCCCTTTTCAGGGAACTCCTGCATACTTTGCAGGCATAGTCTTCAGCGACCTGTGACTACACTAAATATTATTCCAACTGCAAGGAGGCGCCACTTCCATACGTCTGTTTCTGGCTCATCTGATAATTCACCTATTGCCAACTGCTGGATCAAAACATGAGATCATGAGCTCCCTGAAGCTGGGGCTATCTTTGTATGAGTCACTCAACAGAGTCTTATGCAGCAGCACTTTAGATACTCCCCAACACCACAAATTATAATATTGATGATTTTTCCTGTTCCCTGGATGTGGTGGTAATGGTTGTGTTAGTAATATGTAGGTATAGTAGACAGAGGCAGAGACCTTTAGTCTTTACAAGGTCTTCACAAACAGACATGTAGACTGGGATATAAGACTCTTGCAAAATATCAATTTCACTAGATTGGAAATGGATCTTTACAAAATCAATGCATCTTGGATAGACTTGTTGCAGTGTCACTGTCTTTACTGAATTATGCTGAGGCATTTCACCTTTACAGTGATACTGTTCCATTTACTCCTGAATTTTATTTTTGTCTTATTTAATGACCATCTAAAGCAATTCCTTTTTGTATTTCTCACCTAATTCATACTTGACCTTTTCCAGATTTCCTTCCTTACAGCAATAAGCACACTTCAAAAGGTTTAGCAATCAAAGCAAATAAGCTCCCAAGAGCTTTTCTGTGTTCCTAAACTTAGTCTAATTTCTCCAAGCCTATTAAAAGAATAATACAATATCCCAGACAGAGCTTCCTTCTTTTGTAATGGTCATCTTCACCATAAAATTCAGGACCATTGGTCAAAAACAAACAAGTTTCTATGTGCATTTGGTATCTAGAGTTTCTCCCACAGAGGCCCACAGGTATCCTCTCTCACTCCCTCCAGTTTCACATATCTAAGAGGACAGTGAAAGCACACTTTAGCATTGACAGGGTACTTCAGTGCTCTACAGTAAGATTTCTTTCCCAAATATATTTAATAAGTAAATGTCATGCACATACTGGACAAGCAAACTATGACACAATAATCACTGAAGCAAAGAAAATTCATATATCATAAAATGGTTTGGGTTGGAAGAGACTAAAGATCATCTAAGTTCTAAACCTCTTGCCATGGGAAGGGTTCATCAAATATAGTCCTTCATTGTGCAACATAGCTAAGCATTGACACATCCAAAGTACTGAGATTCAGCAGTATGGTGGGAAAACAGAGCACTATTAATTAATAATAAGAAAACTATTAATTAGGGCATACTTTCTTAACCAAAATACCAATGTGACCTACAACAGGAAACATACAGTAAGGGGCAGGAATATACTATGGCTTCAGAATAGTATTGACTCCTTCGCATTTTCTCTAATTATTATGAAACAAATGCAAATAGCTACTGAAATACAATAGCACCTCTGTACCCATCATTAATAAATGTCAGACAGTCAAACACTTTTCAGGCAACTGACTTACTTTCATGATTGTTGCACTTACTTCAGACCTTAGGTTCTTGCAAGGAATAACAGTCTCAAAAGTCAGCTACATCCCAACAATAAGAATAACCATCTATAAGTAACAGGTTGTGCATTTTAAATTCAAACAGTGCAAAGAAAGTACCTCCATTTCCTAGGTTACAGGGTTCTAGGCAACAGTCATCATATATACAAGCACCTGAATACTGTATATCACACAAGCACAACAGTCCACTAGAAATAAGCTATCGACTCTTTCAAATCCCTGGTTATAAACAACAGAGCATTTCTGTTCATCCATCACTGCATATCTACTAAAGAAATGTAAATACACTGCATGCCACTGCTTCTACCTCCTTTGGTTATAGCAATCAAAACTAAAAGGCATTTCCTTATCATAAATCAGGCTCAAAGCATTCATTTTATAGTCTTCTTGAAGACAGCAGCCAGATCTACTGACAGCCTGAGCAAGAAAATATCTTTAGCCATAAAGTGTATAGCAAGGACTAAAAACTAGAAAAGGAACAAGGAGACTTGAGTGTTGATTAGACATTCAGTCAGGGCTTCTGAAGAGTTAATGAATACAAAGTAATGGAAAAGTAATCAAACAGATGAGTGCTGCACACCTCAGTGGAGTCCAACAACTGGTGTTCTAGCCCACAGTCAGATATTGTATAAAACTGTCCTCACATAAGCAAGTATGTGCAAAGGCTGTCTTTCACACACAGAAAGCACTGTCTGGGGACTGGGCAATTAACTGTGGTGGGAAGCCATGAAATCTGAAAATACCATACATGGAAAATACAAACACAGGAGCTCACAGCCTCTGAGAACCGAATTCCGCTTGTCTTGCACTTTTTGGATATCTGGCACTTCCTGTGGTCGTCAGTTCATAAGTAGTAGTCCCTTTGAATGAGATCCTGCATTGCTGCTCTAGGACAATACAAAGTTACACTGCAATCTCAGGATGGGAAAAACAGGAATTGGTTTGGATTCTGATCCTGTCTGCATGATTTAGTATGCCTGCCAAAGGACATGGGGTCAATGCTTATCAAATAGTTTTGAACAAGGGTCAGGGATGTGACTGGATAATTCAGTAGTGAATCCTTTCCAGAGTTCAGAAAGTCCACCTCCTAACATACAGGCAGCATGTTAAAGCACAAACAATTCCTGTCTTCTAAAAAGTGGGATATCAGGACATGAGCTTCCCTGAACCTAGTACGAAGACACTTACCACACAAATAACTTAGCTAAGGCAGTTGAAGATTATTAATCAAATGTATGTTCCAAAAATTACTGTGTTTCCATTTCCAGACCTTGGCACCCTACACAGTTTTCTGCTAGCACTACTCTTTTCTTATGGTTGTTAATCATAGAATCATCAAATGGGCTGAATTGGAAGGGACCCACAAGGATCAGTGAGTCCAACTCTTAGCCTTGCACAGGACCCTCCCAAAGAGTCACACCGTGTGCCTGAGAGTGTTGTCCAAATGCTTCTTGAACTCTGTCAGGCTTTGTGCTGTGACGACTTCTCTGGGGAGCGTGTTCAGTGCCCAACCACCCTCTGGGTAAAGAACTTTTTTCTAATATCCAACCTAAACCTTCCCTGACACAACTTCAGGCCATTCCTTCAGATTTTCTCACTGGTCATCACAGAGAAATCAGTGTCTGCCCCTCCACTTCCCTTCATGAGAAAGTTGTAATTGCAATGAGATCTCCCCTCAGTCTCCTCCAGGTGCCATCAGACCAAGTGCCCTCAGCCACTCCTCATATGGCTTCCCCTCAAGGCCCTTCACCATCTTTGTTGCCCTCCTTTGGACACTCTCTAAGAGTTTAATCTCTTTCTTATATTGCAGTGCCCAAAACTGCACACAATATTCAAAGTGAGGCCGCCCTAGTGTGGAGCAGAGAGGGACAATCCCCTCCCTTGACTGGCTGGTGATGCTGTGCCTGATGCCCCCCAGGAAACAGTTGTCCCTCCTGGGTGCCAGGGCACTGCTGACTCAGATTCAACTTGCCATTGACCAGGACCCCCAGGTCCCTTTCCGTAGCACTGCTTTTCAGCATCTCATTCCCCAGTCTGTATGTATGCCCCATCCCAGCTGCAGAATTTGGCACTTTCCCTTGTTGAACTTCATGTGGTTGGTGGTTGCCCATCCTCTAATTTGTTGAGGTCTCTCTGCAGAGCCTCCCTGCCTTCAAGGGAGTCAACAGCTCCTCCCAGTTTTGCGTCATCTGCAAACCTGCTTAGTATCCCTTGCAGTCCTGCATCCAAGTCATTTATGAAGATGTTGAAGAGTACAGGGCCCAAGATGGAGCCCTGAGGAACCCCACTAGTGACAGGTCATCATTCTGATATTCCTATTTACTATTACCCTCTTTGCTTGACCTGTGAGCCAATTGCTCACCCACTGCATGATGTTTGTCATCATTGCTGCTATTTATAAAAAAATACCATAAACCAAAATATTTTCACACTTGGACCTGTTGCTACAGTATGTTTTAGGAGCTGAAGTTACAGGATTGTCCCATGGTCTTAATTCTTTAGGCTGTAAAGCCACTTCTCTCTGCTGCAGTGAATTGTGAACACAGGGGCTCCCAGGAGGTGTTACAGTAAGTCAGCATAAGAGGAGACAGAGGAAATTTTTAGTTGTTTCATCCAAGAGAGAATACATATGGGTATCAAATTTTCAGAATAGATGTTACAAAATATGATTGTTCTGTGTTTCTCCACACTGATCATCCAAGACTGTTCACTTTCCATTTTAAATACATGTGCCCACATTATTAGAGTGAAGTCAGCTTCAAAGTTTTAGAAGCCAGCAAAAATAACACAGCAGTATATCACATTCCATAATAATATGTGTAAAGCAAATTACTTGTTTCTAGTAGGCTTCTGCACATTTCAGTTAACAATCTTCTCCTTTATCCTTACACAGTACTTCACCCAATCAAAAGTAAAGATACAAAAGAAAGAGTAAGTCCTGGCATTTCATGTGTGAGTGGTGAAAGATAAAGACAGAAGATAAAGGCAATTATCTTTGCCAAAGGCATATTTGGCAGTACTGCACAATTCCTACAAAAAGGGAAAGTGGCATCAAAGCAAGCACAGTCTTTCACTCTGAACAAATTTTCTTCCACAGAAAAGTAATCTACAAAAGCAGTAAACACTTTCCTCCCTAACAGGGAGGATAGAATAGGATAGAATACTATCACAAACACTAATAGTAACATTTTCATTCTTAGAAGTGCTTGGTTTATCTCAGCAAACCTAGATCAACAATTTACAGTAACTCATATACTTTTAGTAGAAACCTTATCCACTCTGACAGAGTTTGCAAAAAAGTCATAGAAACCAATTACATGAATTTACCATCTTTTCATTGCAATCCACCTGAATTTATACCACATACAGGTGACCAGACATTGTGCCAGGAAAATGTTCCTGAAGAGCAGTACTTCAAAAATGTAAGATTTTCACACCCTCTTATAGAAAGAAATTAAAGTATTACCAAGTATGAATGAACATCAGGAAAAGAGGAAAGATATAAAAGTCAACACCATTTTTTTCAAAACCCTTTCTCTAGCTGTAATACAGTGATGGCTGGAATGTCTGTTTATGCTTGTAATACAGCCCATGTAGGGACACTGACACAGAGAGTTTATAAAGTGTATTCTAATGACAGAATTTTAAACACTCAGGACCTAAATATTACTTCAGATTATTGCTTCCAACAGCTTTTCTAAATAGCTTGTTTGCCTTCACTGAACTAACTAGAAAAAGTCAGCCACTGATTCCTAGAGAAGATAAGTTACCAAATTTGAAAGAGGTCATTAAAGACCTTCAGTGCCTGGAGAGGGCTCTGTCCCACTCACATCTACTGCTACTTGAGGATCTGTTTGATACTACTCTGGCTTTTGCACGTATCATCTTAAAAGACACCACAGGGCAAAAACCATGAGGACGAAGGAGTATAGAGAGCAACCTGATTGAAACCCCTTCCCCATCCCTCTGCATGACTCTGAGACAGGGAGAGTAGACACACTGAGAAAAGAGAACTGAAGCTGCACCTAGAAAGAAGGGTAGGTGGGGAGCAGAAAGGTGTTTTCTCTTTGTTTCTCATCACCCTACTAATAGGCAACAAACTAACTTAATCTTCCCCAAGTCAAGTCCGTTTTGCCTGTGACCATAATTATTAAGATAATCTCCCAGTCCTTAGCTTGACCCAGAAGTTTTTACATCCTATTTCTAGTCCCTGTCCATTTGAGGAGACAGAGGGAGAGCTGGGTGGGTGTCTGGCAGCTAAACAAGGATGACGCACCATAAAAACAAAAAGACTGTCCATGAGGCTCAAAAGCCTTACTAACTAAAGAGCAGAAGCAGATTTATTTCTAAAGTTACAATTTACTTGATTTTTCCTCCACATTATAATTCTTAATACTCTTACAAAACTTCAGAGTATAAATATGGTCACAGTCTTCTTTTTCACATTTTGGACTGGCCCAGTCAAAAGAATTAAATATAAAGAAGTTGCAGAGATCACTTTTTCAGGCACTAAATACTTTCAGATCATGACTTAGGCTGTAACACAGATTATCAGATGATTGACTACTTCCTTCTCATATGAAAATAAACTTTCAGACTGATTGCTGGAGCAAAAGCTGAACTGCAGCTTTTGCACATTTTATTTATGTAAGTTATGTAAGAAATTTAGCTTGAAAATGTCATAAAAAAGAAATACTACATAAAGTGAACACTACAGCTGCAGTTACATACTTGTGTATGAACCCTCCAAACATGTAGTCTTAGATCGTATCTAAGGAGTGTAAAAATTCAGAAGTTATGTATACAAAGGAGTCTTAGGCCAGCTGTTTCCCGAGCAATTTGGAATCTCATTTACACATAATATGACTTCTGGGAGAAAATTCTTCATAGTTTGAAGCATACCAATTTCAGAGGCAACAATATAAAGCACTTTGATTCAAACCACACTTAGTAACAACAGATCCCTAGCAGTTCCTTCAAACAAACAGAAACACCACAAAGTTTATCCTCTCTCAAAAGCATGATTAAGCAACAAATCTCAGAGAAGTGGTGGCTAGGTGACAGACTCAAAAAGCAAGACCCAACAGAATTGCAAAAACATCATCAAAAGGCATTATGGGAGCAAATAGTAACCGAGAGACTTTAGAGAACAAGGCTTCATCCAGACCTAACCATGAGGGAGTAGCTCCAAGGACAACAGAGCTCTCAATTAAGTACTCATTTTCAAGGAAAACACAGCATTTGAATGAAGGTTCCAAATGCCAAATGGTCGAATTTCAGACATGTAAAAGCCCTTTCAAGATTAAACAGCAAACGAAGAAAAAAAAAAAAAAAAGAAAAGCAACATTAGGGCAGAATATTTCTTTTCCTTCTTGACAAGGGGAATCAGGGCAGAATTCCAAGTGCAGACTGCTCAGTTACTGCAGATGAGTAGAACCAGCTTCCACTATCATCCTTTCTTGCCTGGCTCTCAGTTCAGTTACTTGAACTATGCAAAACCAATTGACTGCATGTTGTCCATATCTGCCCCTACAAGATGCTTACTGTGCTTTCTATTTTCTTTAGGACATTTAATTTCTATAGGAGAGGAGAATATACTCATCTAGGAGAATGAATGGCATTTTCATTACATGCAGGACTGGTGACAGATTAGGGCTTTGTGTATTTGCTCACTGAATAAAGAGCCTTTGAGAAGACACCTTCACCTTGGCAGCTAAACAAACTGTATGAGGTACTGGTCCTGTAAATACAGCCCTGTTGATGGTTGTCAAATGTGTATGTAGTAATGTAGTGAATTCAAGATCATCTCAAACATTGTAATCACTGTTTAAAGAAGTAGAATTTTAAAAAAACATGCCTAGTACAAGAAAATAAGATATTTTATATAATAGAAAAAAAAGCTGTACTTACTTTATATCTACTTTCTTAACATACTCATAGATGCCATCTAGTTGAATTTCCTTGTGTACTGGGTATACCTCAGGGAAAGAAAGAGATGGGACAAGCTTTCATTTCATCACCAGGCAAATGAGGAAAAGCTACATTAGAAAGAAGATTAAAAGGATCAGAGGTACAATATGAATCTATATTAATATTTCAAAAAATCTGTTTTAATTTTCCTTATTAGATTCAAAGTAATTTAGTGCAGTTCAATTCCATTTGAAAACCAAATATCTCTGAAATTTTTTTATAGTATCTTTCAATGGATCATGTGATGTATATTTTCTTTTTTTCTATATTCATTCACTTCTTTTCACCATTTTGTATTGTCTGCTTCTCTAAGTCATTCTTAGTAAGTAGTCCTGCAGTCTAATTTTTATATTTAATAATTTTAATATACACTGTTTTTATTCTGAGAAACTTTTATTTCATTGTCTAGTACATTCTTCTAATTCTGCTTTTTATATTTGCCTTTTCTTTTTAATATAGTCTCTCAATTAATGGTACATACATCAGTATATATACACCTATCTACTTACATATCTGTAACTTTTCACCCCACTGTGGAGAGATTGGAATTGATGACTCAATTGGTTCCTGCTCTTTCAGTCACTTTCCCCACTGTTCATCTTCTCTTTCTTTTTTCCTTTGCAACCTCTGTCCTCTGCAGAAGCCTCCATTTCATTTCCTCGCATTCATATTCTCCCACCAGTGAACTGCTCCAACAAATACTATCAACCAAAACAGACAAGAGGCTCCTCAAGGAGATGGCTGTTAGGGCTGCTTTAGTCTGCTCAACTGTTCAGTGCATGGCATTGGGCTTATAGGATATAAGACCAGCTGTCTCAACACACAAAATAAAACCAGTGAATAAAGCACCATTAATCTCAATACTTCACATTTGTTATTAAGATAATGCTGGAGTTCCTGGAATTGGCATATTATATCATAGTGTACACCTAACATTTTTCCTATAAAAGTCCTATCACAATAGTGGTAGGGTTTTTAGCTTTTTTGAAGCATCATTCAGGCTAAAATTAAATGAAATTTGAAAATAATGTTTGGAGCCAGAAGTCTGGAAATGCTTAGAAAAATAAACTAGTATTTACCCAACATTCACAAACTTTATATAACTTGCCAGAAACAGTGTTGATCTTTACTACAAAACTCTTTTTTATAGCAAGGAAAAATATATTATACATGTTAGAGATCTCTACATTTGCAGTTAATTGATTTCTATCTTAAGAGCCCTGTAGGAAAAAGACTGGTTTTCAAAAAATTGTGCTATAACACTGCATCAACATGCACAGTCAATGTAATCAGAAACCTTGCCAAAGGTTTCCTGTGTCCCCATTTGCTCTAATTTTTGTTTTCATTAAACAGCCTTTCTGCTTTGATTAAATGCAATGGAAAAATGAAAGCAGAGGTGTGCAGCAAGCTTGAAATCCAGATGTTCAATGGATTGTTTTAGTAGATCATCATTAGATAATGCAAAAAAGTCCTGTTCAGCCTCATGGGCAAGGAACCAGGAAGCTTCAACAGGAAAAGGAATAAGTAAATACTTAAGTCTTCCTACCCACAAAGACTGAACCCGTATGTTTCTCAAGGCAGCAACCACTGACTGTGTCAAAACACAACAGTCATTAACTCAGGGCCACATTCAAATTCCTACTGGCAGGCAACATGTGGCTTAAAGACAGGGGCAATGAGCTACATACTGTGACTGAGGGATAATGAAATGTGTAAGTATTTACATGTCCATTAACTGTACACATACATACACTAAATATTTGTCACTCGCTCTTTAAAGTTGTTCTGTGACTTTTTTATTTCCTTTCTCCTCTTCTACAAATCATGAACATACACAGAAGGACAGAAAGCTAGAAAACATGTCAGTACAGAAGAAACATCAAATCCAGGGTCTAAAATGCACATTAAAGCTCTCCCATGCTACTGCAGTCTTTTAGCTGCATATCCCAAAAATCCATCATTCTTTCAGTGAAATCTTTTCAGTGCCACTGGACTAATTTGAGAATGAAAGTTCAGATCTGTAACAGCCCACTTATAGTATATGCTTTATTTAACAGTCCGTTGTTCCAAAAGGTTGCGGGTAATTCACTTGATATATTAGCAATTACTTTGTTAGGTATAACTGGGTATTCCTTCCTATATAATTAAAAGTGTTGTTGAGAAAAACTAATCTAAGCCATTATAAAATAGTGGAAGACCAGAACTTCTTAAGCTGGTTTTGTAGACACTGATATTTCCAATCAGATCTTAATTTCTGATGCTAGTTGGACTTTATCCTTAATACAAAGTGTCAGTACTTAAACACATTTCACTTTAAAAATATTTATGAACAAAGCCTCTTCCATTGCTTGGTACTTTCATAAGAATACAAGATGAAACAGTACTAAAAGGCAACTCTAGAATTGTAAAGGAGAAGACTTCAAAGCACAGAAAGCCTACTTCCAGGCAGAAAACAGTAGAGATGAAGATTCAGATATATGGAACCAGTTCCTTTACTGATTTTCTACCAAGCCTATCATGAAAACAAGATCTTGCTTCTGAAGTACTGCCTTTGCAAGAAACAATCAAGATAATGACCAAGAGATTTTTTTAAACTTATGCTTCTATAAATAAATCCAGAATTGGATGCTTTGAAGTGTTTGAAGTAGACAAGTATGAGGGAATCCAAAGTACAATTTGAAAGCACATGCTGAGGATCTCCAGCCTAGAAAGCCAGTTCTCCTGCACTCTGCTTCATTCCCCAGAAGTCCAACTTCAAATGACCCACTCATCCACACACAGAACACAAATAATCTGATTTACTGTGCAGGGTTCATGTGTTGGTGATATACTAAACTCCTCAATGGGATCAATAAATAAGCAAAGCATAGATGTACTGGAACAAAAAGTTTTCTCTTTTAATTTAATAATACCAGTAAATTTATTAATTAGTTGCAAGGATTCCATCATTTAAGCTAATTGCATCAGCTAGCTTTTGTTTCTCTAAGCAGTAAAGAAAGGAGCTTTCCATACCATGTTGACATAGAAAAGTTGATCTTTAACAGTTAAAAATAATAGCAACTACATTGCCTTAATTTTTAATGCCAAATTTACATACTCCTGTAACAAGACAAGAAAAATCATAGTATTGAAGACTCAGTTATAACTCAGTATTCACAGAGCTGAGACAAGCTTTTAGCCCCAGCAGTGTCAGTGGATTTCTGCCAGTTTATATCAGCAAAGATTTATTCCACTTGTGCATGCAAACACACACACAGAGTCTAAATGCAGTCCCATTTAGTATTCTCTGTGTTTACTGCTCTGCAATTTCATCTTCCATTTGCTTAAAGAATCAGGTGATTCCAACTACCTAAAGAAATGCGTATTTCTTGATATTTACTGCTACCAGGCATTTTAGCATAGTCGAACATCACCACTGTTGATTTAAATCATACAAAGAACAATCCTCATGGAAGAAACAATCCTCTCCAACAGCAAGCAGAAGTCTAGTTAGGAAAACTAACAGTTGTGGATTACACCTGATGTTCCCATACTGGGGTTCAATGTGGCTTTTTATAAAGAGTGGAGTTATAATGCTGCGTATATTGTAATTCTTAAGTACTTTTTGCACAATAAACGTGTTAGAACAGATGAGAGACAGACAAATCTCTTCTGTAAACCTAAACAATTTAAAATGTCATAAACTAGGCCTTATCTGACCAAAGTATTTCAATAATCATGTTTATCCTAAGGTATCTTCTCGCACACAAATCCACTCAGGGGTACTTTGAATAGATACTGCCACTTCAGAAAGACTACCTAAACCTGAAATCCACTATATAAATGTAACAGCCAGTCAGGAAAATATTTGGTTGGATAGGCCAATGAATTTGCAGTATTTGAAATATTTTTTCTTCCTGCTTCCTCAAACATTCCAAATACTTTGGAAATTCACAAAATTCTGTAGGCCAATACATCCATTCACTAACCAGAATTATTCTTTGTAGCTAATCACATATACAAATTCCTTAATATATTTGGAAAAACTATAAGACCTATATGTGGTAAATAATATTGCTATTATTTTTAATACCTAAAGAGTATCTTCTCAAACTTTGTTTGTCTCCCATAAAAGCAGTATTTGCTAAAGAGGCAAGCACATAGCAATGACACACCAGCATCCTGGGGCTGGAGTTCCCCACCTCTGGTACTTGTTGCATGCAGAAGTATCTTTTTGGTTTTGAATTTGTGACCATTTAATGCCTTCTATTTCTTACACTGGAAGAGGCACAAGCAACTACATTCCATCTTCTCTTTGGTAACCCTGACCTTTATAAACTTCAGTGTCTTCACCCTCAATTCTCTCTTGTCCAAGCAACAGTCCTAACCTACTGGATCAATCCTTGTTCAGAAACAATTCCATAACTGATCATCCCCCTTGCCATTCACAGAAACTCCTTAAAATTAGCTTACCAATATATTGTATCTGGAACTGCCTTTCAATATTTCTTCCCTTCCCTTCCCTTCCCTCCCCTTCCCTTCCCTTCCCTCCCCTTCCCTTCCCTTCCCTCCCCTTCCCTTCCCTTCCCTCCCCTTCCCTTCCCTTCCCTCCCCTTCCCTTCCCTTCCCTCCCCTTCCCTTCCCTTCCCTCCCCTTCCCTTCCCTTCCCTCCCCTTCCCTTCCCTTCCCTCCCCTTCCCTTCCCTTCCCTCCCCTTCCCTTCCCTTCCCTCCCCTTCCCTTCCCTTCCCTCCCCTTCCCTTCCCTTCCCTCCCCTTCCCTTCCCTTCCCTCCCCTTCCCTTCCCTTCCCTCCCCTTCCCTTCCCTTCCCTCCCCTTCCCTTCCCTTCCCTCCCCTTCCCTTCCCTTCCCTCCCCTTCCCTTCCCTTCCCTCCCCTTCCCTTCCCTTCCCTCCCCTTCCCTTCCCTTCCCTCCCCTTCCCTTCCCTTCCCTCCCCTTCCCTTCCCTTCCCTCCCCTTCCCTTCCCTTCCCTCCCCTTCCCTTCCCTTCCCTCCCCTTCCCTTCCCTTCCCTCCCCTTCCCTTCCCTTCCCTCCCCTTCCCTTCCCTTCCCTCCCCTTCCCTTCCCTTCCCTCCCCTTCCCTTCCCTTCCCTCCCCTTCCCTTCCCTTCCCTCCCCTTCCCTTCCCTTCCCTCCCCTTCCCTTCCCTTCCCTCCCCTTCCCTTCCCTTCCCTCCCCTTCCCTTCCCTTCCCTCCCCTTCCCTTCCCTTCCCTCCCCTTCCCTTCCCTTCCCTGACTGTTTTTGTTTTTTAATGTCTGTTGTTATAGTCTGTTGTTATTTGGAGTTTGTTTGTTTATTTGTTAGGAGGAGAGGTTAAAAACACAGTAAAAGCTTCACAACTTAAAATCTTCAGCTATGTGTCACTGACTACACCATTTCAGATTTTTGTCAATCAGGTATTTCTGTGTTTTCCTTGTTGAAATAAAATTATATTAAGGTTCTTTCAGACCTACCTATCACTCTATTTTTAAAACTATCTTTATTTCTTTGTTTACTTCCAACACGTTCCAACACTGAATTCCAATGAAAAATCCCTAGGGCATTTCACATTTACTCAGTCAGTTCTCCTGAAGGAAAAATGCACTCTTTTGCTGTTCCTCAAAAATGTGCTGGCATGACAATGTCAAATATAATGACATCTGAAGCTGAAAACCCCAGACAGCCACAGCTTCAGTGCTGTCTGTCACAGTAGGCTCGTTTACTAAGGTTAGGGCAAAAATAGATCATGTCAATCTAGCATATCGCGTGTAAAAGACACCTCAGTGCTTCAAAAAAAAGCATTCCTTCCAAAATTTTACACCACTCTCATTAAATTAAAACATCCAAGCAGCTCAAAGTCTTTCTTTCAAGGCTTATCCATAAAACAATTTCGTGACCTCTTTCTGTACCTTCTCTAGAGCACTGTGGACAGCATCACTGAGTACCTGTGGTTATTGTCTCCGTCATGACTTTGCTGTATCAGCCAAACTATTTTAAATGCTTCTTGTTCACTGAATATCTCCTTTCTCAAAATACATTATTCCCCCCACAGGAGACAGAATATTCATTTAATAAATCCTGCACATCTTGCTACTTTTAGATCTGTCTGTTTTCAGTTTGTCTCTCAGGGTCTCCCCCCAAACCCCTCCCACCAAAGGCCCTGGAATTAGTTCAAAGTAGGATACCTTGGAGAAGTATTTTATCATAATTTCTATGTTATCATATATGCAACTGCATAAAACATTGATTTTAAATCTCTCTTCTCTGTACTGTTTATTATACTTTCTCCTGGTTTGTTCTTTCACTTCAGGAAAGTGCTCAAAGTCCTAAATCATGGTTATCTATACCATTTTTAGATAACAAAAATCAAAACAATGAGAACATAATTACATTACAGAAGAGAAGCAGTACATACAGGCTCAATGAAACCCCCACACTTAATTTTGCTCATACTTCTCACTGTTAATCCAGCTAAAAAAAGGCTACTGCTGAGTGGTTCTATCACCAGAAGCAGAGAGGTACCAACCTGGGCTCCAATTTCATATCCAAACTTCCACAGAGTTACATTTTTTTCCTCCAAATATTTACTTCTAGGCGGCTCTAGTTTCTCATCATAACCATACATATACTGTTGTCAAACTTTATCTTCATTAGACTAAAAGCAGACACCTCATTTCCAGCTGTATGGCTGCTCTGTTCATACTTTTTCAGAATGTAGGGTTTCAAGTTGCTTGTGAACACATATATTCAAACTACAAAGCTTGACAGGCAGGAGGAAGATGTTCACACAATTTTCACCACGTTGTAGTATTTTTACCAGCCTTTCTGGTTAAAGCTACCTCTGTCTTACATTCAAAATACTACACATCCATACTGAAACTACCTTGAGTAACTGTCTTCCTCTCACTTGTCTGTTTTTGCACTTCTTCAGTAATTACAACTTTGTTCACTTTTTTTGTTTGGGGATTTTTTTTTTAAATAACATTTCTTTTAGAAATAGAATTATGAAATCATCCATAGCACTACTGCGGAGCCTTTTCATTATATAAATGTTGAAGCTTTCCTGCATCTAGAAACAATTCTGTAAACTGGATGGTAGTCTGAAAGCAATAGAGATTATATGTGATGTGGGAAAGAAAATCCACTGATTTTTTAATGCTTCAAACCTGGTCTACTGAAAGTGCCAGTACAATTCAAACTGAAGTCCATAGAGGTATGCAGATACTCACCAGCTGAAGCTTCAGTTTTTTGTTTATAAACTGGTAAGGATGTATTTGTATGATGGATAGTGTAACTTCTGTGTTCTTTCACATTTGTTCTAACATAAAATGGGGCCTAATATAGTGGTCTGGGCTAAAGGAAATAGAAAGCAGATGCCAATATAAACCCCTCTAGTGTTTACTCCACCAACATGGCCTTTCAGTATAAAAATAAATGCACATCTCCAGAATATATCTGGTATCAAAGCGCTGCTTATTCATAGATGTTTTCATCATAGTAACTTCCTATGAACCTTTTAGAGAAGGCAGATTAGATAGGACTTGTATGAATATGCAAGCTTTAAATTCTTTTATATTATTTATCCAGAGCTACTAACACAACTGCAAACAAGTTAACTGTATCCCAACAAATGACAAGTTCCAATACAGGGAAATCCAGATAACTCCTTTACTACTACATTATATAGGTTGCAGTAACTTGCTTAATGGCCACTGTTTGAGCTATAAAACTATGAAGAAATTGGGTGGTTTTAATGATTTTAGCACATTTTACTGTTTGTGAATTATCCAACAAATTGTTTTTTAAAATACTTTCCATCTGCAAGTCATTTGGAGATGTTTTTGCATGTACACCAGAACAAACTAAACAAAACAATACCCATGTGATGCTTGATATGCAGCTAAGCACTGTTCAGTATCTATCTTCCATGCATAGTTAGAGTAGGGATCAATATTTGTAGTGGGAAGACTTCTCATCTCTGCTCTTCACATCAGTCCTGGCTTTGGGGTTGGCATCTATGCTGTGACACAATGCACATCACAGGAGCAATGCAAACTGGTTCCTCTCCAATTTGCTCACTTCCAGTGCCAACAATGAATCCTATTTGTACTGATCTAAGAGGCAGTATCCAGGGGAAGTAAGTATTTACTTGCCTGAGGGGAGAGAGCCTAAGAGTAGACTGGATCAAACTAGGTGCCCTACCCTCCTGGCATGCTTCTGTGAGCATCCAAGCTAATTTCTCTTTCTTGGAGGCTTAGATCACTTGAGAAATTAAGCCACATGCCCTTATAATAGAGATGCTGGGTTTTTTCCTCCATATGTGAAAATTTTTATTCCAGCAATTCTAGTAGGTAAATGTATGCAGCCTGGCAGACCTCTTAAGGTGCAAGCCCTTCTCAGCTCACAATACTGCCTAAAGCTGAAAAGCACTTACCACTATCACTCCTCTGAATCCTGAATCCCTTTAACCATAAGCTCTACTAGGAAAGCAGTTACACTAAACAGTACAGGCCTTACACTGTACCTGCAGACACAACAGGGAAAATAAATATAGTAGCAGAACTGCACAATACATACTTCAATGTCATTGCTTTTGCAATTTTAAACAACTGAAATGCTAAAAATTTGCTTTGCATTTTAACTGGTATGTCCTTCTCAAAGCCAGGTATTTCAGCTAAGTCTCAGGGCATTGGACCAAGGATATTAGGAGTGATCATTTTATTATTTATTTTATTATATTTATTATTATTGCTAGTCCAGATTTCATCTCAAGATAAAAACTCCTTCTTTTGCAATTCTTCTGTACTTTTTTATCATTTCTAGCATCACTTTAAAGTGACATTTTGCCACAACATAACCTCCTATGTGAAATATTACATCTCAAGAAAAAGGGTTAGGCCAGCAAAAGCATTGCATGTTTTCAGAGACACAAACTAAACTTTTCAGACATTTGGAGCCACCACAGCTACAGACAGAGAATTCAATACAAAGCAAGCATATCTCCAAAATGGAGCAAAAAGTTAAGAGACTATCCACAACTAAAAAGACCTTCACTAACCTATTCACATGAGATTGTCTCCACTCTAGTTATTAACAGTGGTCCATCATGTAAGCTTAAATTCAGACAGATCAAAAAGACAAACCTTCTGGAAGCTGAAATACTACTGAAATAAAACCACCTACAAAATGAAGCTTAGAATTTTCCCTCTTAAGAACACAGAGATAATGCCTTCATTCACTGACCATTACAGTGGGACCAATCAAATTTGGGGTGGTTTTTGCCCCTTTTTTGTTTTTGTTTTGGTTTAGGTTTTTTTGTTTTACATTGCAGGCTTAATTTTAAGTTCAAAGTCTTTCTCAAGCCTTTTAAAAACATTTCAGAGTCCTTCAATGGCCTGGAAGAGAAAAAAGACAATACAAAAATCTAACATTTTCAGATAGGCTGGGACTTTTTAATGTGTTTGACTGCAGTGACTTCACCTTTGTGAACAAAATTACCTAGGTAATTAAAAAAGCAGTTGAAGGGGAAATATAGATTCTAAGTGGAACAGAATTTAATTTGTGTTTTACTGTAGTGTACATTAAAGACCATATATAGGAGTTACTGAAGTGAAAGTCAAGACTTCTCAGGAAGGAACTTTCTAGGTGATCAAAACTAAAAAGCAGTATTTGTCCATTTTCATTTAATAGCTTATCTGTGATCAGCCCAGAGGAAGAATCCAGGAGAACAGATATTCTAGAGTATTATATACAACAGTGGGGAGCCCAGAGAAGTGGCTGAGTCACCTCCCTGGCGCTACTTAAAAGATATGGAGAAAAGGCACTTCGGGACATGGTTTAGTGGTGGCTTGGCAATGCTGGCTTAACAGTTGGACTCAAGGATCTTAAAGGTCTTTTCCAACCTAAGTAAATCTATGAAAAGCACATGATGTATGTTTCTCAATAGTTCAGTATCACATCTGATGTCTACTATTTATTGGCTCATTAAATGCATGCTTTGCTTTGAGACAAGAAGGCTAGTTCCACATTCAGCCTCATGGGGACATCCAGAAAATATAGCACATTTTCTGCTGCTCAAAGCAGACTTAATAGCAGTGCCCATGTAGTCTTTGGCAAAGACTGCATCTGGGAAAATTTAATGGCACAGAATCACTTTTTGCTTGCTGCTAGTGTTGCTGTAAATGAGGAACAAAAAATTTAATAGGATTAAATTATATATTTTAGTCTCCAAAAGTTGTTGGCTTGTTTGCTGCAAACAATGTTTCCTGACAAAATTATGTTGCAAAATGCCCTATGTAATGACAACCTGCAGTGCAGAGTTGCTACACAATTATAGCTAAGTGTACATGAAATTTTTTGTCACATCCCTACACAGTATTTCTGCTTTCTCCCTGGGCTTTCTGACTGATCTTATTGGGAGGCTGGATTTTGAAACTGACTGGTTCACAGCAAAGCCAGTGTGTGAGGTCTTAAGTAATGTAGTCCCTCAGCCATGGAGAAACTAGTTTTCCCTATCCAGCCTTTAGAGATGGGAAGAGTAAATTAGGAATACAGTTAATAGGACTTCAATCTGTCTCTCCCAATTTCTGAGCATTTCTATGCTGGGAGTCACATTCTGGATTGTGGTTACAAACCTGCTCCCATGAAATTTTGATTTAACCTAGCCACTAGTTCAGAAAAGTTTGTATTTTGGAAAAGCTTTGGACAAGATCCAGAGAAGCTGTAGTTGGAGATCCTTCATGTTATCATTCACAAGCACATAGCAGCCAGCCCAGATTCAGACCCAGTTTAGGGCTGTATCTGAACACTGTCTGTCCCTGCAATAGGAAGGATATTTTGAGGTTATCATTTAAGGCATTAGTCTGGTATGTTAGCATGTAGTATCATGAATACGTCACATCCATCACACTGATATGTCCTCTGCAGGAACAAAGTTATACAAAACAGTTCTGAATACTGATGTCACTGGTAATCATGAGTCCCAAAAGAATATTTAGCATATCAAACATATGGGTATTGCCTTCACTTCAAAACTAACATTTCCAATAAGGCATCTCGCTTCTTTCTCAAGGGTAGGCAGCATTACTAGAATACCATTTTAAGGTGTAAATAGTGATTTACTTGCTGAGATGGTCATTCTGGCTTGACTGATGATCTCCTCTGTTGCCATACTAGCGAACATGCTTGCCTGTTTCCAGGAGCCATCTCAGCAATGGAGAGAGGAGAAAGATGTCATGCATATTCCTCCGTATTCATTCCAGAGCACATAAATACCAAGAAGCACACAACTGCTAATTTAAATCATTTGGGCACTGGTCAACAAGTGCAGTGAGACCAGCTTTGAAACCTCCCATCTGGCTACAGTGGGTCACGTCTACCTGGCTATTGACTTCTTTCAAGCACAGCCTCTTATTTTTAACATATAAAACGTCTTACTCTGAAGACAACAAAACACACACCAAAAAAGATCTTGCAATTTATGCATCAATACCTACTGTCTCCCCGGGAAATTTATGTCATGATAAAATACAGTTGGTGTCTATTGTCAAGAAAGACAGAAAAACAGATGTTATTCTGCACGGTGTAAGCAAATGAAGATTTTCCAGACTGTCACCTAAAGAAATTTTGGAACAACCTCTATATTCATCATAAACATCAGCATATCCTGTTACTGTCACTGGAGATGATAATTAAGAGCTAACTATATGAGGAAGCATCCAGCTCTTTATTTACTACATAATTTAAAATGTTACAGCTAAGATCATCATTATCTACTTTTCAAACAAGAAGACTTGCTCAAGCTGACTGATTCTGTTCAGAAAATTAGCCTGAGGTTTATCTTTGTCACCATAGCCCTCACAAGACAGCTACAGCAGTTATCACCTGCCAGCTAATATTATGTGAGAATATGGGGCAAGAGCTCTTGTAAGCAGACATTTATGCTATTTACACTGTAAGGACTCTTACCAGAACAGTTGACTAGAGAATAAATAAAATTGGAGAAAAATTTTTCAATTTATGACAAAAGGATATTATGTTCTAAGTGTTGATATTTCACCAAATAGTCACAGCATTGTGGGGGAGAGGGGAGGTCAGCAGGTTTGTGTTCACTGTTTAAAAACTGGCAGCAGAAGTTACACACAGTAAAGAGGTAAGTGTAATTCTTAAAAACAGCTATTTGTGTTGTTAAAAAACAGATTGTGAAAATATGAACGAAGGTCTAAAATTTGACATTTCAGTATCTGCAATGTGACAAAGCACGGAAAAAACAACCTGCACAAAGTCATCGTTCCCATGGATTAGACAGGCTTGTGCTCTCCACTGGTTTCCACAGCAAGTTCGTATACTATTCATATTTCACTTATACCTGCATCCAGAAATAACCTCAGAAAGAAGATCCAGCCATCAAGGCCTTTCAAGATTTGTTTGGAGAAAAGGGCCAGTGAACAAAAGCCAGAGAACTTGTTTCCATCTCTAGGCCAATTACAAATGAATTAGAGGTTTTTGCTTTAATTCTACCCCTATTTCAGAGGCCTGCACCACTGTACAGCCTGAATACGCATAGAGATATGTGTCAAGCCTTACACTTGCTCCCTTAAAGCTCACCTCCTAAGACTCTGTCCTGCCTCAGCTGCTCCTCCAGACTCCACCCAAACTGGAGCTCCCTGGGACCCCAGGCTTGGAGCAAGCAGAGCAGGATCTGTGCCTGCCTCCCTGGCAACCCAACTGATCCCTTGCACTGGTTTACCTGGTGGAAAGAGTAGAGAGCAGACCCTGTTTAACACTGATATTTAGACAAATTATGTCCCTGGATGCTTTTATATGAATGTGTTCCCCTTTTATATCCATTTTCGTTTTCTGTAAATAAATGACCATCACAACACATGAAAGACAGTAACTCATATTTCCCAGTTTTTAGTATTACAAAGTCACTGGCATTTTATGAAAGTGTCTTCTAGTCTGCCCATAGGGACCACAAGAGCCACAGAAAATTTGACATATGTGGCATTATCTCCATAAAACACTTCTCTCAGTAATTTACCAGTGATCCTAAATGTTTACCTCATCCAACCATCAACTACTGTCATTGTTATTTCATGAACTGATAAAAAGAAAATGAATCTATGGATAAAATACAATCCCTCTAGATAAGACTCTTCTCCACATATTAAGAAGGAAGGGAGAAGAGTGGGCAATTCCAGCTACTACTGCTGTATTTATTCCCAGACATTAATCATTTTCAGGAGATATTAAGAAATGCTGCACTGCCATATTATCAAAGAAACATGTCACCCCTCTGTGCAAGCTGCCTTCAACCCTAAGGGCTTGCTTGAATGCTCTGGAAAAGCTAATAACATGTATCCAAGGCAGTAGGAATTGAAAACCTGAATTGGAATAAAAATATCGTTGAAAAATCAAACCTTTATAGACAAAGTTTAATGTCTTTATTTAAAACTATTTTTCATCGAGTTCAGGTTTAGTGTCTGCTCTTCATACAGACTGACGCCTTTCTTTCAGAAGTCCCTACATCAGTACTGAGAAGATCCTGTAGATGCCATGGTTTACATCCAACATAGCTCCAAGGCAGAGGTACTGATGATACCTACATTTTCTCAAATTTGAGCAAGAGAGGGCATCTGTCATGAACATGCTAACTTTTGTATTAAAACAGACTGCACAGCTCCTCTTTGCAAGCAAACTTTTGTTGGTTTGTGGCCTAAAACAGCATATGTTTATGGGACTGGTGCTTTCCAGGGATACCATGAGCGGAGCAGAGGAAATACTGGCTTGTATCTCACTTACACAATCTGAGGCCAAGTGGATTTCAGCGCTAGGTTTAAAATGCTTGCTAGCAACCAAGTCTAGATGAATTCTGACAGCACATCAAGCTTATCATGAGAACACAACATCCACCTCCACAACCTGTCCTCAAAACACTGTTCCTAATAAGGCATTACCACTCAAGTAAATTGAACCTCAGTCAAGATTAGTTACGCTAGCTCATATTGAAGGAATAGAACTCAATTTGCTCAGTTAATATGCAGTAGCAAGTTTAGTACAGTCAGCTTTAAAGTTGTCTTACATTTCACACTGCAAATACCACAGCAGTTAATCAACAATCACACTGCTCTCACATGTTAGCAATGTCCTATTAATACTTCTCAAACTCCATTTTAGCATTTGGTAGGATACATTAAAGTGAAGCAAAAGTGAATTCTTGGAATAAATTCTAGTTGGCTTCCTTAGCTACGTGCCCCTTTCAAAATAAATTAGTCCCTGCAGGGATTATCACCAGCACAAGCACTAGGTATCCACCTACACAGCACATTCAGATGTTATACTTTTAATTCATTAGTCTCTTCAGCTAGGTTAGAGGTTTCTACAGTCTCTCTGGGGGTTAAAAAGAAAAGCTTGGATGACCTCCTAACCTATTTTAAAATCTTTAACAAGGCATTTAAAAATGCAACAATTATTTCTTAACAACAGGGATTAGAAAGTATTCGTGTACTAAAATAACATTCAAACCAGACCTGAAAATGTCTCCGAAAAGCTCTTCAAACAGCAGTGGTAATGTATGCTAAACCTCAGAATTTCAAGCCATTTAGATCATTAGGTTATTCAAAATTACCCTCAAAAAAAGTTACAATGATGCTTGGAAAAAAATTGCTACTAAATTAAAATCATTAACCATGCCAGAACATGTCTTAATCTTAAATTATTTCTACTTCAATGTGATGTTCCCACTGACATGGATATTAATTATTATTGCTAGTGTGTACTCTCAGTTTCTGCAGTAAAAAGTTTAATTTCTTAACTAGTCTCTCAGTAAAAGAGCATTCTTTAATAAAAGTTAAGCTTTTTATACTTATTACGCTCAATTTAAGACAAGAAATTAGCTTTCTCTCTCCACCAGGTACTTTACTTCTGTTCAGGAAAAAAAATTCCAGATATAAGAAGTATCACACTTTGCTGAAAATAAGATAAGGTTTCAAACACCAAGAGACCAAAATCATAAGAATGGATGCATTACCTTAGACCCAAGAATCTAATCATTCACCCCAGTATCTACCTCTAGTCATTTCTAGAGAAAGATGGACAGCAGGAAAACAAAAAAGTTAGTAGTACAAAGCAGATCTTAACCCGTGAGAAGGTTTCCCACATGACAATTTCTTTAATAGCTTCTAGAGTGCTCAATAATTTTATCTAGCTCATCCCCTGATTCACCAACTGCTTTTTCTCTTCCAAAGAAAGACAGGCCATTTCTGAGGCATTTTGTCCCACCGAAAAAGCCACAGTGGCACTTTTCCAATGCATCACATTCACTTGTCATCTACTAATTTTATCCTTTGTGACAAATCTGTCAATGGATTTCATATAGAAGCCACCTGCACTGATCACTCCCAAACTACTGGGTCCCTTGGGAGCCCTGCAGGCAGCACAGTTTTGACACCTCCTCACAGACATTGGATCTCCTTTGCGTTTGAAGCCACAAATTATTCTTCACAGTAATCTTCATAAAGCATAGGAGATGTAAAACACTCTTTACTTCCCTCTGGAAACTACCTGTGTAATGCAGCATGGGACAAGCAGTCAGGTATGCCCCCATGGGCTGCCATCAAGCTCAGGGTATATTAACTGTCCAATAGTAGATGCACAAATGTAGCGAAAACTCCTTTGGGAATGGGTTTGATGAAAGAGACACACTGAACGCAGAGGAAGGCAGAAAGCCTGCTCAATGTTACATCTTCTCTCTATGGCATCACAACACACAGAGTGGATGAGAGAGTGCCAAGGTCAGCTCCACCTCAGCTGTGCCTGCATCTTCCCAAGAGAGCAGTCATGGTCATTGAGGCACCACCAGTTGAGGCATGGGATATATTAGCATCACTTACTGCTCTCTGGGGAAAATACCTAACTGTAGACCAGACTGTAAACTGTCTGGCTCAGTTTCTTCTGGCTCTTATGAAAGCCTTTGTATTTTCCTGCAGCCTTTCCATCCCTTGACATCCACTGACAGCTTCACCTTTTGCTTACACCAGTAGTGCTCTTTTTGTGGGATGCTGGAGAGAGTGTGGAGTGGGATGATGAGGAAGAAGGGCAGATTTCCTGAAGTGTGAGGACCAAAGGCTTGATTAATCAAGTGTAAATAAGATCTTCACTCATTGCCTCTGGAACTCATTTTAGCCAGAACCTCTAGATCCAGAACCTGAACCCAAGATTTCAAATATTTTGCTTATAGAATAGACTGATGTAATAGCAAAATAATAAAAGCTTTAAGTGCTACAAACCAAAGATCAAAAGTAATGGGGCTGTGTGAAAACAAGTCAAACAGAATCTGACCCTTCACAACCCGTTCACAAAGGCTTACAACAAAACAGAGTAATCTTTATCAGCATCTGTTTTCTACCATTGGACCATGCAGCCTTGCTCAAAACCTAATTGAATAAAAATCAGCTGCAGAAAGTGAGAAATCTGACAGCAGTTTCCTGCTCCTCACAAAGGAATTTGACTGCAAGAAGACAAGCTGGACAGAGAAATAAAATGCTACAACACCACAAGAAAGGAAAATGAACTAAACAGTGAGCCCATGCAGTAAATTCACAAAATGGGATCCTTCCAAAGCATAAACAATCCCTTTGCTTTTAGATTTTCGCAGTCTGCTGGCATTAATGCCTTTCCTGCTCAGGTCTGAGACCTAAGCAATCTTTTTGTTTGCAGGACCTGTCCCATATGGTGGAACCAAAAAAGGCACCGAAAGCTCATTGCTCTCACTGTAAACAAAGCTTTGGTGGAGGTCAATAGAAATCTCAATGGAAAACAAATGTTCTGATGATGAGACAGCTGCTGCATGATCATATCTTGCAGTCAAAGGGAAAGAAGGAAAATGCTTTCCATCTCAACTCACTTTTTCTTTGTATCTTATCTCCAGCTATAGGAGAGTGTATGAAAAATGTATTTAGAAGTATGTCAAAGCAGGAAAAATTCTATTTGGCACCAATAGTTGAAAGAACTCTGAAAAGTAAGCCTAACTATGTCAAACTGCACATTAAGAAATCAGTCCTCATACACCATCACTGAGAACATGACTACAGCAATACAAGAAAGTATTAAGCTGTCTCAATAAGGCTAAATTTGCTGGTTTTTTGAATCAACAGAAAATATGCACCAACTCAAAATCATCCTATGCTTGTATGCATACCTGCGGGCACATGTTTATGGGTACACAGAAAAACCTGGAACCTGTCAAAGTTCTCTCTGTCAAACTCCGCTGTAAATGACAAATTGTATCAGTTAAGGATCCAGATAGTTTCAACAGTTGGTCTGAGTCTCTGTAGTTCAGCCCAGGTCAAAATAGTAAAATCAATTTATGCTACTTGAAACTTGGATTTCACCAATGCTTTACATAGCCTACATAGTGCTGTAAAGGTAGAAGCCCATGGAGATCAAGCAAAGATCAACAAATCTCTCCCATCACACATCAGCACTGAAAAGTATATTGGTCTCAGCTGTAATTTGTTACTGATATAGCTGAAAACTTAATGCAACAAACCTTTTTTTTTTTTATTCTCTGTTGCCTCTTTATCACCTCCTCCATCACTCACAGATTAGCAACCAACAACATATACAACTCAAATCCATTTGTGGATGGAATCTAACTTACAATGTGGCTATAATTTGACCTGTATCACAAGCAGAAACAGTTTTGAACAGTGACAACTTGCAAGTCAGAAAATTTCCAAATGTGACATTCAAAGTTGTGAGGTCTGAACCCACAGTCTTAGTAATGATTAGCACTTGACCATGTCATGGTTCCCATTAGCTGCATAATAGACTTTTAACAAGCAATGCTGGTATGATAAAATGCAGCAAAATAACTGAATGTTTGGAATTTGAATAACTTAGGTATTTGTATTGCCTTAAACTTGCTGACTGCAAGTGTGAGTTCTACATTGACAGAAGAAGCATCTGGAAATCAACAGCTCACAACAAATTTCCAGCCAATATTTTACTGTCCTCAGAAATATCTGTATGCAAACTTTCAAAACCTCAGTTTTATGCCTATATTTTGTAAATCCTCAAGTAATCCATACAAGTTAGCAAAGCCTGGATATATGCATACATTTGTGGTAGGGAAGCTCAAAGTATCTATCTCTGCACATCAGTAGAGTCCCCACACTGCCTCAAGTGCTTCCATCTTAATCCTAACTAACAAAAACATGCTATAAAAATTTTATGTACATCATCTCCTGTAATCTACCCACTATTTTAACTGACTAATCAAGCTGAGGCATGATGAGCCAGATTCTTTCATCTTAATAATTTTATGTGCTTTATTTATTTAAGACAACATTAAGTGGAGGGACTGCATAAAGATGTTGGAATCAGACTCTCTGTTTGCAGTGAATTGAGGTAATCTCTGCAGACTACTTTATCTGATGCCTCCCAGGTTTATGTGTATGAAAGTTTACAGATGGAAAGCTTAGCAGTGCAGGTGGAAAAAGAAACACTGGAATGACAAAAAGAGAGGTTACCTGTTTTCCTCACAGATGGGCAAAGATCACAAAATCAGCAGCAGCATATGAAGCACACACATAAAGCACAGTAGCCAAAACCCAAGTAAGTGTGAAAAACTTGGTACTTTTCTCTTGAAAATGCACAGGCTTAGCTTTCTTAGTTTTTAGATTCTAGCTTAAAAAGTCTCTTGACTTTCAATATTTATCAGTATTACATGTGCTCCTTACTACATCACATTCAAAACAAGCAAATTCTCTCACATTTGGGTGCCCTGTGCAAGCTGTCTTGCAGAAATCTAACATTTTAGAAAGGACTGCCTGTCTTCCCCTTTGACAGCTTACAAGGGTTTCATTTTTAAGTTAGCCATCCAAAAACCAAGAATGAAAGTGATCATCACATCTCATCCATTTCATCTCATCTCAGACATCTATATCCTAGGAAAAAATCAGCCATGAAGAAGTGGCAATCTCTTTCCAATAAAAAAAAAAACAACTAAGAGACAGAAAAAAATTAACATGGATGTGGGTATCTCACTTTCAGCTACCTTGGTAGGGCGGATGAATCCCAAACATCAGTGTTGATGTGGCCCACTAATTATATGTAAAAATCAAAATGAATATTGCTATATACTACTGACTTTTAATACCTTACGCTGATAGATTTCATTTGCAGTGATTCTGTCAGATTAACAGAAAGATATTTTCCACAATCCTCATTCACATGGTATCTGCTGATATCTTAAAATTTTAGTGTATTTCTAGGAGACTAAGTTTAGCTGAAATGACACACCAATTGGATCAGCCTTTTTTCATCAAGGGGTCTGATTTCTCCCCAAGTGTGCCAATATGTATATGTATATGTAACTCCAATCTGTACACTATATATAATGATACCTTTTTTTCTAGTAGTTATATATCAATGAAAGCAGGACTGAAATTTGTGATTTCATCTGTGTTTTTTTTCTGTTCATACATTTTAAGTAATATGACACAAATTTACAATGAATAAATTAGGGCACTTAATTTGAAGTTCTAAATCTTTATATGTTTTGGATAATTTAGCTTGCATTAAACAATTTGGAAAGCAGAAAGTACTGATGTGAAAAATAAGTGAAACAAAGAGAAAGGGAATATAAAAGAACAGAAAGGAGGACTAAGGAAAGACAGTTAAACATAGCAATCTGGAATAAAGGATTCCAATACTAATTTTGAAAGACTGATGTGGAGAACTTAGCTGGAATAAACAACTGCTTTACAGAAAAGGCTACACAGCTTTGGCTGGTTTCTTTGTGATTTAATTAATTTTTAGTACAAAACCATTTGCAGATATTTGACATTTCAAACAAAGTGAGAAATAAAAATTCGAAAACTGGAGTCAAAGGTGAACATACATATTCCCAATTTTAATAATGAACATCAGTAATTATTTGACTGAATACCAAGAGCTGAAAGTAGTGGTGTTAATTTTCTTTGAAAGTGGCTGCATTCCTCCTCTTAAGGTGATCTGTAGGCAGTTAATCAGAAAAGAAACCATGCTCTACTACATTGTGAAGGTCAGCCTGACACAGGCAAGTAAACATCTGCAGTGTGTTACACCTCTGCAGGGTTGCATAGAATAATCCTGGCAAACTGGCACTTTTTCATCCAGTCATATGATACATGGGGATGATGCAATGACATAGAGACTAAATAGTAGTACTCATCTATAAAATCCATTCAACTTCTTTACTCCATGGATTGAACAGAAATTATAATTCAGTTTGAAGATCTGTACTAATGCAAAACTTTAACTAGGAATGAATCTAAAAATAATTTTGCTTCCTTACACTAAAAGAAAATAGAGAGGGAACTACTATTTATTGCTTCTGATGAAAATGTATGAAATGTTGGAATTTTTATATAAGCAAATTTAGCAGTCTTTTCATATACATTCCAGAAAAAAACATACAAATTAAATATGAGTGTCTGAACTTAGTTACATGAATAAATATGGATTAGTGAATTGAGTCAGGATAACCTTATTCTATTACAGCTTTATTTGTCTGATATTATTTACAGTGCTCTACATTTCTCCAGTAGGTTTTTGGTGGTGGTTTTTTCCTTCCTTGTTCATTTCAGGATGTCTGCATTTAATCAAGCGTGTCTGTACTTTCTTGCAGCTAATTTTTTTTCCTACTAGAACTTTTGGTTTTCAGAGGTTACTGAAAAGTATTTCAAATGTGTTATTCATATAGTCATAAAATAATTTGTTCAGAAGAAAACTGAGAACAAAACAAAGCTACATGTTTTCTAAAACCATGGCAATTGATTACTTTACTGCAACATTTGAAAATTCAGCTATACCGTTAAGCAGATGACCAAGTGATTGTCTCACCCACTTCCTTTATCTCTTCCTTTTGGGAACACAGTCCATTTGCGCTCACGTGTCCCTCCCACCCACAGCACGCTACAGAGGCACTGACGTGCCCACCAGCAATATCTTTGCAGGTGAACAACACATTTTAAGATCAGCAGATACTTGGATATATAGATAACTACACCACCAACTCAAATACCACCACCTCCACTGCCACAAACACACCAACATCTTGCCTTTCATTCTTTCACACAGCGCCTGGGGCTGGGATGGATATTGCCTTTTGGCAAAGAATGTAAATGGATCAAATTTGTCTTTTCCCTCCTCTCAATTCTATGTTTATGCAAATACCCCATGCCAAGCAGTTTATAGATGGAGGGTTAAATGAACCAACAGTATCCTTGGAAGCAGAAGATCTAAAAAAGGGGAAAAAAACCAAAAACAAAAACAAAACCCCACCCACACAAACAAAAAACCCAACTTCTCTTCCCAAAGAAACAAACAAAACATCCCACAAAAACACCCATGCTCAATAAGCTTTTCTCCCTTTTATCACAAGGCTCCATCACTGAAGTTTCATTCCTGAGCCGAAAGAGTCAATAACCCCTTTGCAACACTCTCCAGAAAATTTTTAAATCTTTGGGAAAAAAAAAAAAAGTAGACCTGTAAGTTTATATTCTGTGTTCTCTCCAGTGAGGTTAGGAAACAGGCAAAAAGATCATTCTGTCAAACTAATTTCTTAATACTTGCCTGTCATAGTAATCCAGGATTATAAAATTTCCATTGAAGGAGAAATGAGAGCCCTCTGTGTGCCTGGAAGGTTTATAGAATACCACAGATGCTAAATGAAACTGAGATTTTGAAAAACTTCTGTATAATTCAGTCTGCCTAATGCTGAAAAGAGAAAACATCTTTAATTTCTCCATAGTTTTGTATGCAGAAAACATACACCAGGCAGGTGATTTTTTAAAAAAT